>WNGS01010842.1:0-18658 GCA_020271785.1 Procambarus virginalis
GCTGATATATATATATATATATATATATATATATATATATATATATATATATATATATATAATATTTTTTTTAAACCTAGAAAGGGGTACCACCTCTGGTGCAAGTGTAGGGACCCATAGCCTCGGAGAAGAAAATAAAGAGTACTCAGAGAAGACCTTGTGGATCCTCACTGAACACTTTGATATTTTCTTCCTACCACCCCTATTCTTTTGGTATGTGTTTATTATTTATCTACTTTATTTGAAAATGTCATTACACAAAAAAGTTACAATATTGATTACATGCAGGGTACAAGGCTGCTTGTCACAAGTTGAATAGCTCCTCCAGCTCCTCAGATGGCGGGCAGGAACCATGGATGCAGTGAGCATTTCCTCTCTGGATTGCCACACTAAGGCGCTGAAAAAGAAAACTGGCAGCTCTAGGGTCTCTAGTTGTTTCGATTAGCTTAGACCCCAACTCCTTCAAAAGCTAGCAGCACTTTTACCCCAGGCACCAAGTGTCTCTGAGGCAATGGGGACAAAATTGTAGTGGTGCTCAAGGTCTCTGTATTTACGTGACTTGGCCGCTTCCCGGTGATTGGCAGCTCCTCCTGCTTGAGTAGCACTGAAGTCAACATAGGTATTGGCTAAAGTTGAAACGCAAGTGTAGTCCCACACCAACTGTCTACCATTCTTCCAGGGGTTCACCGTGATTCCGTCTGGGCGACCGACAGGCTCATCAGAGTTGCGGGACATTAGGTAACGGGGCTCTCTCTCTGCTGGACAACGGCTGTGGTAAGGCTTCTCTTAATAATGTCATTGACCTCGCCGTGTCTTGCATGCCATCCTCCTGTCCTTTGGCAGAGAAGGCCATGCCGTCCGTACCTGTCGGCCTCTGCCTCGCCGCAAATACACCTGTATTCGGTGTGGATTGGGGCAGCGAGACGGAGAGCCACGGCAATTCGGAGGGCCTGCGGTGTGAGACGGGTGCCGGTTGCTGACATTGGGGTTGCTAATAGGAAATCACCTGCATGGGGAGCTGCTACAGCTCTAAGTCGGGCAGTGTCATGTGGTGTTGTCGCAGCTTCTAGCAAAGTCGCAGCTTCTTGGTCGGCAATGGGGCGATCCCAGCTGGATTGCTTATGGGCTTCAGAAGGCGGGGTTGGGGTGCTGGTCCTGCGAGAGAGACCCATTTGGTTGTGCAGTCTGTGAAGCTGGGATCATGTACCCCTGCCTGTTGAACTAGGTGCTCAGGTAGGATTTCCTTCACCAAGTTGTCAGACCCACTGAAGAGGACAGGAACGCTGGTACAGCAATTTGTGTTGCTGTGCGCACGCCAAGGCCCCCGAGTCTGACAGGAAGGGAGGCCTGTTTCCACTGTGAGTCGCTGAGGGAAAGATTGAGGGCTTTTTCTAGTGTTGATTTCAGCAAGCTGTCGTACTCTTCTAATTAATATTGTTGAAAGATGGCGAACATCTTAGAAAGTAGGTCAGCCTGGGGAGGGACAAGCATCTGGTGATGAGGTAAAGTGCATCATGGGCATCGATGTCTTCAATCCTCTCGTTCATCCTCTTCAGGTCAGTGATCTTCTTACCAGGACCTCGTCGATGGCATTCCTTCCAAGAGGAGCACCTAGGAGTGTGCTGTCCTCAGGGTTGGTTGTATGAATGTCAGGCAAAACAACCTTTATTTGCTCTATTATGTGCTGGTTGTGGAGGTTATTTCGCACTTGGAAGGGTTCAGGGTGAGGCCTAGGCTTGCTCCTTGCTCCTGAATTATTCTTATGTCGTCCAAGAGTGAGTCTGGGGAGCCGGCTAGAGTACCATCGTCCAAAAACCAAATGTTGAGCTCACTGGACAGGTTATCGGTGACTTCCTTGATGACTAGGCAGAAAAGAAAAGGAGCAAGGGGGTCACCCTGTTGGACACCTTCTTGTGATTCGATTTCATGTTCCCCAAAAAGCAGAGTTAGATTCTTGCTGTAGCATGAGTTTACAAACGGGTAGAGGGAAGGAAAAAGGCGATGAACCGCACTGAGTACTGCATCCCTTCTAACCAGATTGAAGGCATTTTTGAAGTCCAGCTTTATCAGGGCTTTTTTCATCCGTAATGTTGGCAATGTAAGCTCTAGCTGCATGAGCCGCTGCCTCACATCCTTGGGGAATGCCAAACCCAAGCTGTTTTGGCTTCAGCATGTCGGCTGCTGCCTGACTAACTGCTCTAGCAGCAGCCTTAGCGACGAGACGCCGGAGTGAATTGCCCACAGCTATCGGTCTGATTCCTCCATCTTTTTTCCTCAGGGCACAGAGGGTAGCGCCAAAAAAGAGAGGCCGTATGGTCTCTGGTATGTTGCCAGCTAGACATGTGTTGGCGAATCTAGTTAGTTCCACCAGGAGGCCCTGTGCAATGTCTCCCAGTGCAGGGTTGAGCATTTGTTTGATGTGGTTGGGTCTTAGTCCTGTGAACCACCTGCTGATCCTGGTGGGAAGGATAAAGCTGCTTTATGCACCATGGATTCGAGCACACACAGGGGTTCTGCTCTGGTGACACCGACTAGGGGAACACTGTCGTCACAAGGAGCTCTGGGTGGGTGTTTTTCCCTCAGGGCTTGTGCTGTATCGGCATCCCTGGTGGCAACTGTGTCTTCACTGGTGATGACTCTGATTGCCCCTATTGTGTTGCCTTCTTCTATTTTCTTGCTGACTGTTGCTCTGATTTTGAATGCCTCGGTTCTGCTGTTGATACCTTTCCTGCGGTGGGGTTTTTGGCACGGGTGGGGAGGGGTGCCTGGTTGTCCTCTCTAGGAAAACTATTTATAGCCATAATGACTGAGGAAGCTAGTGATATGTCTCTCCTTGCAGGGACAGCTAGGCATATGTTCCAAACAGGAGAAGGTTGCACCATGCTTGGATAGTTCCGGGGGAGTCATTGACCTTTTTCAAGAGGCTGGATAGTTTGGCTGCTGCCTGGGGCCGGGCAGCTTTGGGGATGTGCTGCATATTATATATATATAATATATATATATATATATATATATATATATATATATATATATAACGAAAATAAACACGTGATTAAAAATGTGACAGTGTCAGACCACGGAGGAAAATTGAAACAGGAATTTCCTTAAGTACTTTACTATATTAATACATCTTCAGAAGGAGTCTGAAAATGTATTAATATACGAAAGTACTTAAGGAAATTCCTGTTTCAATTTTCCTCCGTGGTCTGACTGTCATATATATATATATATATATATATATATATATATATATATATATATATATATATATATATATATATATATAAATTACTATACAACACTGTAGGCTGCTACATACCGGGAGCACTCCAATATTATATCCTGATTTCACCAACTATCTATATCAGGCTGCTGCACAATTCTTGGCACACAACCTACTGCCCCCTCACTGCTTAGGGCTGAAATACATGGCACAAATATAATATATCTTCGACCATAAAGGAATATCAATCTCTGCTTGGGGCTGAAATACCTAGAACATCTATATAAATATTCCCCCCCCCCAAAAAAAAAAATCTGTCTCTTACTTTACACTGCGTCTTTCACACCAAAAAGTAATCAAGCTCTCCCCTCATACAATTATGTGTCCACATGATCCTCTGTTCTGTTCCTCGGGTAATTCCCTTAAAATAAATGTTGCTCCCCTCAATGTTAGGGAGCACTACCACTAACATATATCTGGGTCCTCCAAAAATCAGGTTAGGTACTTCTGCAGGTCTCTCAATCTGCAGCACACGAAGTCCTACTCCAGCATCAGTGAAGCTCCTCCACTGGCTCCACAAAGACACGTGAAGCTCCATTACACAGTTTGAAGTCCAACTCCATACCATTGAGTTCTGCTCTTCTTCAGAGTTCAGCATACGCTTCTTCTCCAGCCTCGAAGTTCCTCCATTAACTTCTTCCCACACAAACCTGCATTTCCATTACCATGCCAATAACATATTTCCTTAACAAAACGAAACAGATAAACTTAATTGCCAGCACTAAATCTCTCCCTCCGGCGCCACTCCGCGCCATCTAATGTGGGTATTCACCCATCCTGGACAGGTCTACACTGGAAACAGTCTTGATATGACGCTGGGGCCTTCCCCCGGCCGCGACGCCAGGGGCGTCTGCCATTTAGTCGTCTACTGACCTCCCTCGAGACAGGATGTATCATTCCTCCCTCCAGCATGTTCTTTTATCTCTAACTGCTTATTTGGCTGTCTTAATAAAAATACAAATCCAACATTCATATACACTTGCCATGATTGCTGGGCACACAATCAAGCACAGACACAGTACACCACTTTGAACCCTGATAAATGAGCCTACCTTGTAGGGGGCGCTCAACTCCAGCGCTCCAAGATGGCGTCCTCTAAGACGACCAACAAAGTTTCTTTATGACTGCCTCACAGCTCTTCTGCTCCTGACTTGAGCTCACACATTCGCCTGGCAGGCTCCACACGAAGACACCTGCTTATCCTCCTCCTCCACCAAAGGATACCTGTATTTAGAGTTCCACACAGGTACAACCACCACTAGGCTTCAGGTCGTCTCAATATCTTCACAAATACTGAGTAGTAACGTGCGTCACACCCTTGGCAGCTTCCTCAACAGTTATGCACGGTAGCCGTCACTCAAACACTTCATCCAGAGCCATATTCTTATATTTTCCTCAGACACTGAAACGCACGTTCACCTCTGATGACTGCGGCAACTCAAGTGACATTACTTGTCCGCTAGTGTCACATAACGTCACAAACTGTCGACATCCTATCTCCACTAACACCTAACACTGACAAGATGCTCACTCTGTGCCTGTATTATTAAATTACTCTCTGACGTTTATTGCATATATTTCTCCTACCGACCTCTTGCTTTCTGGTTAGGTAAGCAGAATACCTTTCATCAGGTAGACTCGTTTCTCCAGGCTACCTGGGGCCATAACAGGTAACAGTCTGCTGAGTTGTAGTAACCGTGTATTGTGCTGTAGTAACAGTGTTTTGTGATGTAGTAGCAGGGTGTTGTGCTGTAGTAACAGTGTGTTGTGATGTAGTAACAGTATGCTGTGCTGTAGTAACAGTGTGCTGAGTTGCAGTAAAATTGTGCTGCTGTATCTGTGATGTGCTGTGGCAACAGTGTTTTGTACTGTAGTAACTGTGTTATGCTTTAGTAGTAGTGGGTTGTTCTGTGGTAACAGTGTCTTATGCTAGAGTAAAATCGTGCTCTGCTGTAGAAAGTGTGTTGCTGTAGTAACAGTGTGCTGTGCTGGAATTACAAAGTACAGTACTGTAGTTACAATGGGTTGTGCTGTGGAAAAGGTGTGTTATGCTGTGATAACTGTGGTGTGCTCTAGTAACAGTGTGTTGTGCTGTAGTAACAATATGTTGTGTGAAGTAACATTGTGTTGGCTATAATAAATCGATTGTGCTGTGCTCTAATAACAGTGTGTTGTGCGGCAATAACTGTGTTGTGCTGCAGTAATGTGCGAGTTGTGCTGTAGTAACAGTGTTGTGCTGTAGTAAAGTGTGAGTTGTGCTGTAGTAACGTGTGAGTTGTGCTGTAGTAACAGTGTGTTGTGCGTTAGTAACAGTGTACTGAGCTGAGTAACAGTGTGCTGAGCTGTAGTAACAGTGTGCTGAGCTGTAGTAACAGTGTGCTGAGCTGTAGTAACAGTGTGCTGAGCTGTAGTAACAGTGTGCTGAGCTGTAGCAACAGCGTGCTGAGCTATAGTAACAGTGTGCTGAGCTGTAGCAACAGTGTGCTGAGCTGTAGCAACAGTGTGCTGAGCTGTAGCAACAGTGTCCTGTGCTGTAGTAACAGTGTGCTGAGCTGTAGCAACAGTGTCCTGTGCTGTAGTAACAGTGTGCTGAGCTGTAGTAACTGTGTCCTGTGCTGTAGTAACAGTGTGCTGTGCTGTAGTAACAGTGTGCTGAGCTGTAGCAACAGTGTCCTGTGCTGTAGTAACAATGTGCTGAGCAGAAACAACAGTGTCCTGTGCTGTAGTAACAGTGTGCTGAGCTGCAGTAACAGTGTGCTGAGCTGCAGTAACAGTGTGCTGAGCTGCAGTAACAGTGTGCTGAGCTGCAGTAACAGTGTGCTGAGCTGTAGTAACAGTGTGCTGAGCTGCAGTAACAGTGTGCTGAGCTGCAGTAACAGTGTGCTGAGCTGCAGTAACAGTGTGCTGAGCTGCAGTAACAGTGTGCTGAGCTGCAGTAACAGTGTGCTGAGCTGCAGTAACAGTGTGCTGAGCTGCAGTAACAGTGTGCTGAGCTGCAGTAACAGTGTGCTGAGCTGCAGTAACAGTGTGCTGAGCTGCAGTAACAGTGTGCTGAGCTGCAGTAACAGTGTGCTAAGCTGCAGTAACAGTGGGGCTGTTTTGTAGAAATGATTGAATTATGCAAATATATGCATATCTGAAGTATATTTCACATTATTTCATCTTCCTTTTAAGGGAATTTAAATTAGATTTCCATAATCTCTCTTTATAATGCAGGTTTCATATTCCCAAGATTATCTTTTACATCTTTATCTGCACATGTTCTAAAGAATTTGTGTTCATTATAGTGTTGTGTCCGAAACATAACTACATAATATATACATATATATAGGCCCAAACAAGGGAAAGATGACAGTCAAGAAACAGATTACATGTATACTTACAAACACATCTTGTTATGGTTCCAAGTATCCTATTTGTCTTTAAGTACACTTAAACACTGTTACCTTGAATTAAGATTATTTCTATTTATGACGACGAGATCTCTTATCATTCACATGTAGCAATATCTGCATTGTCGGGTGATATCTATTAACTCTATTGTCATTTAAGAGGATCAAAACTCTACATTTGTCTGCATTGAACTGCATTTAAATATTTCGTACATATTAAATGTATATATCGCTTCAGATACATTCTCAATTATTTCCTGAATTTTTTCTACAACCAGCAAATTTCTAAAGTTTCTCTTTGATGCTGTATGTTAATGGTCGATATATTTAGTTGACAATGGAGGTCCAATGATTATGTTTTGAGACATTCCAATTGTAATTATTTTTCGCTCCGATTTATCTCCCTTTGTGTTCACTTACTGGTTAACACCTAAACCTGTCCTGATGCAGCTTAAGATAATCTTGCCCCATTTGTTGTGTCCCGACCTTTCTAATCTGTAAGTCAAAAATATATTGTGGTAATATTCTTCGCTATCAACTACTTAAACAATGCTGAATAAAAATAAATTTCCAGCTCAGTCTTCTACTAGATTTACTATCTAATATCAACAACTTAAGTATCTGCAATATTTACTACCAGTCATTTACAGCTCGTCCTCGGAGAACATTTACCAATCAGCAAGCTTCAACACTGGAAGGTACTGAGGCTTGCTGGTCAACACTAGTCATTTACCACTAGTCATTTACCATCGGTCAACTTACCGATAACCCGACCATGCAGCCAATTACAAATCGTTGTCTAGTCGATCAGTATAGTGACACATATGTTGTCCACTTTTAATTATCTTTTTAACATCAGGTATTATCTACTTACAACTATATTTACGTGATGTGATAGTCAATAACTACATGTTGATTTTGGAACTATTAACTTCAGCTGATCAGTGATTTATTTATATAAGAATAAAACGCTATTTGTGATGATAAAGAACCCCATATGCACACACAGTACCATCTGCTCGCCCTCAGTGCACATGAAGCTGACAACAAACCATCTCAATAAGATTACTGCAACAAAATTCACACTTTTCCCAAAGGGTAATAGTAGGCTGAAGATTCGTTTTCCATATGATGAATTTCCGCTTCTCGAAGCAATATTATATTGAGCTAAATTGAGATTTATTATATTGAGCTAAAACTTCATTTAACACTGCAGCAGCCTCTTCATTTTCACGATGCAAGAAGTTCAAGTGAAAGTTTAAGCAGTATCACAAACACAATGTTTTAGATGTGACACTATTTATTTATTTTTTTTTTTATTTATATACAAGAAGGTACATTGGGATTGTGAGGATACATAGCATAGTAATTACATTCTTGTAAAGCCACTAGTAAGCGCAGCGTTTCGGGAAGGAAAGTAGAACTAGACATTCTACACCAGAACCTACAAAACATTCCTGTCTAAATATTCTCTGCCTTTGAGGTGCATGAAAAAATCCTTCCGTGGTATATTTCGGGCGAAGAGATGAATGAGAAATGCCGCTGTCGACAAGAAATCTCACTCTTTCCGTAAAAATGGAAGCAGGAGAATTTTATAACGTTTGAACAAAAATATAAAAGACTTCGGTTTGGAGATACCCACAAAAATTGAAGGAAAAATGCTTCAATGGAAATCAAACGTGTAGAGAAATAGTTTAAAAAGTGCTTGGGAAAGTGATAATATATTAAAGAATTTGAAGGAAAATCCTATATGCTTAATAATTTTTACCAGTTATCACAAAATCCTATAATTACTATATACTATAGGAGAATATGTCTATTTGTGTAAAGTGAGAGGTCAGATGCTTGGGGCTAGCCTCACTCAACCTTGCTAGAGGAATGGTCTAGGGTTGGGGACCGATATAGACTGGTCGTGGACGACCTAAGACCTAAGTTAAATACTTTAAGAAATAACAGCTTGTATTATTCTCCTCCCAACGTGCGATTTCATGAAGTCTGAAATGAACGAGAGAACGTGTTTCCCATAGAGTTTATAACACATTTTCATTATTTACTTCAAAACGATGAACTAAATTTATTTGGGTTACAATGATGAATATAATGAGTAGTTAATTAAGTTCCTTATAGTGATGAATATAGTATATACAGTGAAGAGAGTATGTAGTGAATACGTAAGATCAGGACAGAGAGGGGTCAGGGTAAAATGAGGGTGGGGGGAGGAGGAGACAGGTAGGGGTAAGATGAGAGGAGAGGTGAGACAAGCGGAGACGTGGGAAGAGAGGGTGAAATAGTGGAAAGAATAGGGGAATGAGGAAGAGGAGAGAACAGAGTGAGGAGACAGGGAAGGGACGGAAGACAGACACCCAGGCACCGCCGGGTTCCCCCGAGATAACAAAAGAAATAGAAATGTCTATCTGTTGGAGGTTAGAGGTTAGATGGGGAAGAGGGGAGAGAGAAGGGAGGAAAAAGAGGGGAGAGAAGAGGAGAATAAAGAGACTGGATGAGAAGGGAAGAGTGGGAAAGGGGGTGGGATGACGGGAGAAAGGGGGAGGAAAGACGGAGGATGAAGGGAGACGGTGAAATGGTGGGTGAGGGAGAAACAGACTATCCCGGGCTCCGGCCGGTACCCCCCCCCCCCCCCCCACCTACCAAAGCTGAAGGCCAGATCCTTGCGGTTAGCTTCCCCCATAGGCTGGTCGGGGTAGGCCTATGTTAAATACCTGATGAAATATTATCATGTAGACACCCATGTGATTTCCGTGGACTAGGTTGAAATGTTAATTATATATATATATATATATATATATATATATATATTATATATATATATATATATATATTATGATAATAATAATAATAATGATAATAATGTATTTACCGAGACCCTTGGGAGTTGTTTCTGTGCTTAATTAATTTTCTGAGAGAAGAAGAAGAGGGGGAAGCAGGGAAGGGAACAGGTGGGATGGAAGAAGGGATGATAAGGGAAGGAGGGGATCAAGGGGATGAGGCCGAGGTGATCAAAAGGAGAGATGGGGTTAAAAGTGGGGGAAATGGTGGGAAGAGAATGGAAGCCGAGACCCGTATTTAATAATTACATCTTCAGAAGGAGTATTTAATAATACATCTTCAGATGGATCCTTCTGAAGATGTATTATTAAATACGAAAGTACTTAAGGAAATTCCTGTTTCAATCCTTCCTTCGTGGCCTGACACTGTCACATTTTTCATCACGTGTTAATTTTCGTGATTTACACACACACACATTTATATATATATATATATATATATATATATATATATATATATATATATACACACACACACACACTAGCTGTATCCTGCCACGCGTTGCTGTCGCTCAGCTACGCATTTGCGTTGCTGAAAAACAGCAACCCTCCATCTGTCTCCCAGTCCTCCCCACCATTCCCCCCTCCCCCGTCCCCTCGTCCTCCCAACCATTCCCTACTCCATCCCCCTCGTCTTCCCCACCATTTCCGCCCTCCCCAATCCCTATGTCCTCCCCAGTAGTATAAAGTAGGCCAGAACGTGTCCGTTTTGCTTTTTTCAGCGGACACGTTCTGGCCTACCCGTTTTTAGTTGCCCCAGTGAGATTTGACGGACACGTTCTGGCCTACCCGTTTTTAGTTGCCCCAGTGAGATTTGACGGACACGTTCTGGCGTAGCCGTTTTTAGTTGCCCCGGTGAGATTTGACGGACACGTTCTGGCGTAGCCGTTTTTCGTTGCCTCAGTGACCCCATGCACAGACATCGCTAATGGTCAATGACGTCACCCTGTCTTCATCTTCCCTTAATAAGTCCGTTTTCTGTTATAGTGTATTTATTCCCATTTTTTTCAATATTTATAGCAAAGGGGGATTCAAATGCTGTCTTCCGTCCAGTCTAATGCGCAATAGCGCTAACCATTATATGCTCGTTTTTCTCAATAAGGTATTACCATACTGTTTCCCATTGTCTAAGATTTCATATCAACATAAGAAATGAGTTCACCCCTGTTACCAATCCAGTATTTACCCAGGTCTTTATCCTAAATCTAAAACTCATTGCAATTTATGCACATTATTTCATGTTCTGTCCAGTGTTGATAATTTTCATAGCCTATTAATATCCCTTTATCATGTCCATTCATGTCTCATCCATTTCTTCGCCTTTCTAGAGAATGTAATTTAAGCTTTGTCAATCTTTCTTTAGAGATTTCTTATGTAGCATAGGCCAAATAAATATGAAAACCCACTATCATCCATTTGTATGAAAACAGTCTCCTTCCAGGCATGGTGACTTCAATGCGATTTCAGTACTAATCCAATATTNCAGAAATCAACAACACTTTTACCGAATCAGTATTTACCCAGGTCTTTCCTAAATCTAACTTATCCAATTTAATCCATTGTTTCGTGTTGTGCATCTTCTCATTTTGTACATCTTTGAACAGTTTCTACTCTGTTACTAGTCTATGTGTACTCTACGAAATGCGGCTCCAAGAGACTGTTAAAAACTTATCTAGTGCCATCATGTGACTTTCAACCGATATGAGTGACAGTGTGACATAATTCGAGTATCTGTAACTTCTGACCTAAGTAACGTGAATCTTAACACAGAAGAGTAAACTTTTCGGCCACGATTAATAGTAATGACCTGATAGATAACTAACCTTATTTTTAGTTTCGTCAGTTGCAGGAGGAACACATGCAGGTTGCTACTGTGGACAGAAACAGTGATGGTCGGTTTATGAAGACCGATGACATGCTGAACAATCCAGATACTGATTCGCACTAGCTTAGCTGTGGATGTCCTCGATGAAAGAGGAAGTGGTAGAAATAGAAGACTTTTGGACGTGCATCCAGAAAGCAACAGGGCTCAATGAGTTTCGTCTCCATCTGTGACATAAGGACACTAGAATAGAAGAAACTGAAGAGGGCCTGTTGGCCCTTAAATGGAAGCTTTCATTTATATGTAGCTAAACTCAATATTATATCTAACCAACGTTCATACAATCCTGCGATTCAGCATTTATAAAATTCCCTGTAAAATAGTGTCTGGAACAGAGAAGAATCGTTTAAAGAAGACATAGGTAATCACCCTCAAAAGGTAATGAGCAACAGGACGTGAGTTCTTTTCCTACAGTGAAATTTGAGTGAAAGTAAGAGTTTTAAATCCAGTGGTAGAAACATTCCTCACAACGTGCAAGTGGGCTGAAGTGGTTCTACGGGAGGTTATTTATAGCTTCAAAGGCTGCAGCTTGCACCTATCACGGCCCACCTGTGTTACATAGAGGGGTTCACACGCGTTAGCAAACAATAATTTATTGACGGCAAAGTGCCTCTTCTGTTCACATTGCATTTATGTGAATTTAAACTGACAGTTTTACAGTTAGGATAAATCAGTGCATAATTTGAGTTGTACTGTTTCAAGGCGAAGTATCTATCAAGTGTAAATTTATGTGAAAGTAATCCTTGCCTTCACTGACCTCTTCATGTATTAACTCTCCGCAGGTAGGCCCCTTGCAGCACGTTGCCTTGCCTCTGGTTAAACTATTTGTGTGAAGTTTATTTACCCTTGTTTTTATACGTGACATCCTGCGCAGTTACATGCTACATATCTCTGCCCAACGGGAATAGTAACAATGCAGAGATATTACCATTGTGATAAAGATCAACTAAAGAAATAAAACTTAAAACGCTCGGCTTCCTCTTACAGTGTTGGCTTACCCAATTCTTTTCTACGTACATGCTTGTGTATTATACAATACTAAACTTGTATGCTGCATTAATATCCCTTCCTCTTGAGTTTTGCATGTATTGCTCGTGTCATTAGTAGCACTGACTTATTATATTTATAACTGCTAGCAGTAAATACAAATATATAAATGTTACAATCAGAAATTCCCTCTAATAAATCTCCTTGATATTCTAGCTAAGCATATTATGGGACACAAACAGGTTGCGCAATAATCAGTAGAAAATACATTTATCAGACGTTCCTGACCCTGAGTTTGAGGCAATTACAAGCAGTTATCAGGTAAAGACGATCAGTCCTCGCAGTCTTCGGAGTCCAGACTCAAAAGAGCTTCCCATGGATGAATGTAAGTAGTTATAACTCTTTATTCTCTTATATGAACTTTTGTAACTTGCAATCATACCACCTGGCCTGGGTATATATGAACACAATGGATATTGGTGGTCCTAAGGTCATGCCATCTGGCCTGGGTATGTATAACCTCCCTGGGTATAGGTGGTGCTAAGGTCATGCCACCTGGCCTAGGTATATATGAGATCCATGGATATTGGTGATCCTAAGGTAATGCCACCTGGCCAGGGGTATAAATGAGTTCTATGGATATTGATGGTGCTAAGGCATTGTTCATTTTTGCTTCATATCACAGTACAACATTTTCAAAAACATATGAAACTACTGCTCCTAAAGATTATATTGCTCTCAATACCATACAGACTGAAGTGCAGCATCTACTGCGTTATTGTTCGTGGATCATTTGCTGAAGAAGCATATCTTCAAGACCCGTTTTCAAGCACACATGATCGTCATTAAGTAAAAATGTCCGTCGTATGTCCTTGCTAATGTTCCCACATTTTCAACAAACATTATTGAATGACTGAGAAAAATAAATAATATGAACAACGGATACCTGTGGAATAGTTCTGTGGAGCTTATCAAAGCATTACAATTCTAGATATGTTTAAAAGTTTTCCGTGACATCTTCTTTTACGCTCTCTCAGAAGAAATGCCTTAGGAATCTATTTAAGGTCTTCCCACCACCTGATATTCTTCAACCTTTTCGATTCCAATTTGCCCTCGTCATCATCAGGATTCTGTTTTTGATGAAGTAACACAATGAACGCGATCAACGATGCATACATCAGAGGCGAGTTGGGAACAACAGTTATCATCGGGAGATTAGATTTCGGATTCCATGAAGAAGTAGTGTCAGAAATTATAACAATCACAGGGTTCGGGATTTTCTGAGTGCAAATTATGAGCAACTGAGACTCGGCCAAACTGGATCAGTGTTTGAGCCGCGTCAGAGATGACCACACCTCGGGAGAGAAAAGAACTGACCTCATCACATCTGACCACAATGGACGAAAAAAACAGCATTAACATTGTTAAACTAGCACAGGAAATATAATCCATAATTGAAATCTCAGCCTCAATACACCAAGACACTAAGGCAAGAAAGACAATAAAAACATGGAGAATGTGACTGATAAATGTGAACGACCCCAGACAAAACATTTGCTGAAGTAGGTAATCGATCAGAGGGAAAGCTCATCATTAAAGCAATAGTAATAGATACAGTAAAAAGCCAGTAGGATACGAAAAGTGCAAGGCGATAATCATCGCTCTGTCAGAGCCAGAGGGAGTAACAAGGTAAAGGAGAGGAGAAGGGGTCCAGGAAAAGATTACAGGACACAGTGGTAACAGTGTACTGTGCTGTGGTAACAGTGTGTTGAGATGTAGTAACATTGTGCTGTCAAGTGTTGTAGTAACAGTTTGCTGGGGAACCAGTGTGTTGTGCTCTAGTAACAGTGTGTTGTTCTGTTGGAATTGCTACATCACATCACAGTAATAGTGTGATGTGCTGTATCAACAGTCTTCTGTGTTGTAGGATAGTGTGCTGTGCGGAATTAACAGTATGGAATGATTTTTTTTTGAGATATATACAAGAGTTGTTACATTCTTGTACAGCCACTAGTACGCGTAGCGTTTCGGGCAGGTCCCTGGAATACGATCCCCGCCGCGAAGAATCGTTTTTTCATCCAAGTACACATTTTACTGTTGCGTTAAACAGAGGCTACAGTTAAGGATTTGCGCCCAGTAAATCCTCCCCGGCCAGGATACGAACCCATGACATAGCGCTCGCGGAACGCCAGGCGAGTGTCTTACCACTACACCACGGAGACTGATTGATGTAGAAACAGTGTGCTGTGCACAAGAGTGTGTTGTGCTATAGTGTGTGTTGTGCTGTAGTATATCGTGAGGGGCTGGTAATTTGACTAAAAGAGAGATGGTTATTGCACCAGACTGTTACTTGAGTACAGGCGAACAGTGACCCCAGCCACTCCATGATAGAAAAACAGCCGACTTCGGCAACAACACTTCCGCTACACTCGGTCGACCATCAATGGACACTGGCGTGCTTGCAATTACCTGGGAGATCACCCTATGCGCGTCTTGATCTTGGAGAGGGGTTCAGCATCACCTTTATTTAGGGGTGCGGCTCCTAAACTGGCCTCGTTGTCTTGAGTGCACACACCCTACTCGAGCTGCCGTGACTCCCCACTCTCTCCTTGTTTGGGATAATCTCCTAAATCCCCTTTTAGTGAATTATTGTCCACTGTCACCCTGCCTGCAACTCTCTCTTTCCCCTGACCCTCTCTCTCTCTTTCTGAGAAACCTCACCAGGACACGAGCAAAGACCAGTTATTAGCAAACATTTAATACATAAAATATACACAAGATATTATATATATATATATATATATATATATATATATATATATATATATATATATATATATGTCATACCTAGTAGCCAGAATGCATTTCTCAGCCTATTATGCAAGGCCCGATTGCCTAATAAG
The DNA here is from genome assembly GCA_020271785.1 of Procambarus virginalis. Taxonomy (NCBI): domain Eukaryota; kingdom Metazoa; phylum Arthropoda; class Malacostraca; order Decapoda; family Cambaridae; genus Procambarus; species Procambarus virginalis. The sequence goes on from WNGS01010842.1 coordinate 15,294, forward strand.
CCAATTTTTCATGAATTAATATATTTTCACTAATTTGTTTCTTATGAAATGATAAAGCTACCCATTTCGTTATGTATGAGGTAAAAATATTTTTATTGGAGTTAAAATTAACGTAGATATATGACCGAACCTAACCAACCCTACCTAACCTAACCTATCTTTAGAGGTTAGGTTAGGTAGCCGAAAAAGTTAGGTTTATTAGGTTAGGTAGGTTAGTTAGTCGAAAAATAATTAATTCATGAAAACTTGGCTTATTAGGCAAACCAGGCCTTGCATAGTAGGCTGAGAAGTGCGTTCTGGTTACTAGGTACGACATATATATATATATATATATATATATATTATATATATATATATATATATATATATATATATATATATATATTAGGGGTACCACCTCTGGTGCAATTGCAGGGACCCACATCCTCGAAGAAGAAAACAAAGAGCATTCAGAGAAGATCTTGTGGATTCTCACTGAATACTTAATTCTTTTCTTCTCCTACCACCCCTATTATTTTTTTGTATGTTTTGTTTTATTTTATTGCAATGCTACAGTTTACAGAGAACACACACACACACACAAATATATAACAATTAAACAATCAGCGTTCGAAGACCTCGTCCAGCTCCTCGGAGGTTGGGTGCGTACCCAGGATACAGCACGCATTTCCCCTCTGCACTGCGACACTGAGGCGCTGGAATAGGAAACTGGCTGCTCGTGGGTCTCTAGTTTTCCCAATGAGTTCCTCACCAACCTCCTTTAAAAACTTGAGTGCACATTTACCCCAGGCGCCCAGAGTCTCTGAGCCTATCGGCACGAACCTGTAACAACGTTCTAGGTTTCTGTACTTGTGGATTTTCTGGGTCTCCCTGAAGGTGGCTGCCCCACCTCCCTCCGCTGAGCTGTAACGTAAATAGGTATCAGCCAATGTAGATGCACAGGTGTAATCCCATACGACCTGTTTACCTTCCCTCCATGGCTGCAGGGTGACTCCATCTGGGCGTTTTTGGCTGTTGTCAGGTCTGCACAGCTGGGGTTCCCTTTGTGCTGGACACCCAGCTGTAGCCAAACTTCTCTTGATGATGTCATTGACTGCCTCGTGTCTGGCAATCTTTCCCTGTGTCTTACGACAGATGAGACCATGGCTGCCGTATTGGTCTGCCCGTGCCTGGCCGCAAATACACCGGTGCTCGGTGGAGATAGGGGCGGCAAGGCGCAGAGCAACACCAATACTTAGGGCCCGATGATCCAGGCGGGTGCCCAAGGCGGAATTAGGGACTGCCAACAGGAAGTCCCCAGCATGGGGGGCTTGCACAGCTAGGAGACGCGCTCTGTCCTTCTGAGAAGCTACGTCCAGCAATGCTTTGGCGATGTTCTCCACTATAGGGCTATCCCATTTGGCCTGTTTACCGTCGTTTGGACAAGTTGGTCGGGTGTGTGAATTGGCGAGTGTGTCCCACCGACCAGCTCCTTCCACAAATTTGGGATCACGAATCCCAATGGAGTTCCTTAGGTATTCTGGTAGTATTTCCTTCACTAATTCACTTGTAGCACTGGTCGAGGATAAGAATGCCGGCAATGCTAACTGTGTCGCCTTGCGAATACCTATACCCCCGAGTCTAACTGGGAGCGTTGCTTGGTCCCACTGGTCATCTTGCAGGGAGAGGTTTAACACTTTCATAGTTATTGTCTTTAGGAGTGAATCGTATTCCGTTAATTTTGGGCTGTCAAAAGAAGGAGCACACCTGAGGAAATAGGTAAGTCTGGGCAAGGCCAGGCACCTTGTAAGAAGGTACAACGCATCATGAGCATCCAAAGCCCCTATTCGCGCCTCCATCCTCCTCAGGTCTTTAAGCTTTTCTTCGAGGACTACCTCAATGGCGTTCGAGCCCAGAGGTGCCCCTAGCAGCACACTGTCGGTGGGAGCGATCACTTGGGCTCCTGGCAATAAGATTTGTACTGCATTTATGATTGATTGGTTGGACGAGATGATTTCACACTTTGATGGATTTAGTGTAAGGCCTAACTCCTCTCCCCTAGATTTCACTAGCTGAAGATCTCCTAGTAGGGATTCCTGTGTCCCTGCCAGGGTGCCATCGTCCAGGAACCAGATGTTGAATTCGCTGGACAACCTACTTGTGACCTCCTTAGCTGCCATGCAGAAAAGAAAAGGGGCAAGTGGGTCTCCCTGCTGGACACCTTCTGCGGAAACAACTTCATGTTCCCCAAACAACAGTGTCGATTCCCTACTGTACCCTGCTGAAACGAAAGGAAGTAGACAAGGAAAGCTGGTTCGAACTGCTTCCAGTACCACATCCCTTTTACCTGGTTGAAGGCATTTTTAAAGTCTAATTTAATTAATGCCTTATTTACTGGGAGGTCCTTGATATAGGCTCGTGCTGCATGAGCTGCTGCTTCACAGCCATGGGGGACACCAAAACCTAGTTGATGGGTCGAAGCATCGTTGCAGCGTCTATGCTGATTTTCCCTACCCACCTCCCTCACACACCCTATCCCACCTCCCTCACACCTCCTATCCACACCCTCCCTCACACTCCCTACCCCCTCCCTCACACACCTACCCACCTCCCTCACACACCCTACCCACCTCCCTCACAACCCCTACCCACCCTCCCTCACACACCCTACCCACTCCCTCACACACCCTACCCACCTCCCTCACCCTCCCATCTACCTCCCTACCCATCCCACACACTCCCACTCCCACACCCACCACTCCCTCCACACCCTACCCATCCCTCAACCCCTCCCACCTCCCCTCACACTCCCTACCCACCTCCCTCACCACTACCCACCTGACCCTACCCATCCCTCACACACCCTACCCACTCCCTCACCTCCCACCACACCCTCACCCCCTCCCTCCCTCACACACCCTACCCACCTCCCTCACACCCCTACCCATCCTCCCCTCACACCCCTACCCACCTCCCTCACAACCCTACCCACCTCCCTCACCACTCCCTACCCACCTCCCTCACTACACCCTACCCACCTCCCTCACACATCCCTACCACCCACCAGTCCCTCACACACCCTACCCACCTCCCTCACACCCCTACCCACCCTCCATCACACCCCTACCTCACCCTCCCTCCACACTCCCTACTCACCTCCCTCACACACCCTACCCACCTCCCTCACACTCCCTACCCACCTCCCTCACACACCCTACCCCCCTCCCTCACACACCCTCACCTCCTCCACACCTACCCACCCCCACACACACCCACCTCCCTCACACACCACCCACTCCCTCACACACCCTACCACCTCCCTCACACTCCCTACATCACCACCCCCTCACCCACCTCCTCAAACCTACCCACATCCCTCAATACTC
>WNGS01010844.1:10521-22581 GCA_020271785.1 Procambarus virginalis
AATTTTCATGCTGATTTTTGTGTCATCTGCAAAGGATGACACGAAGCTGTGACTTGTATTTATATCTATATCTGATATGAGAATAAGGAACAGCAGTGGTGCAAGGATTGTATCTTGAGGTACAGAGCTTTTAACTGCGCTTGGACTTGATTTTATTTGATTGACTGTTACTCTTTGTGTTCTGTTCGACAGGAAATTGAGTATCCAGCGTCCTACTTTACCAGTTATTCCCATTGATCTCATTTTGTGTGCAATCACTCCATTTGTCGAATGCCTTTGCAAAGTCTGTGTATACTACATCTGCATTTTGCTTTTCTTCTAGAGCTTCTGTGATTTTGTCAGCTATTGAGTAACTCCCACTCCCTGTGTGGGAGTTTTGTCGCTTAAGACCGTCTCCCATTGAATGGTTGCAAGGTCTACATTCATTTTTTCCCAGTCGATTCTCTTATTGTTAAAATTGAATTGATTGAATATTCCTTCTCGCTTGTTGAGTCTCTTAGACCTACTACCGTTATTTATGCTAGTTCGCACTTCAATGAGCTTATGGTCTGAGTATGTAGTATCAGAGATTGTAATGTCTCTGATTAGTTCATCATTGTTTGTGAATAGCAAGTCTAGTGTGTTTTTGTTCCTAGTTGGATCTGTGATCTGTTGATTGAGCGAGAATTTGTCACAGAATCTCAAAAGTTCTCTGACCTGTGGTTGGTTATTTCCCGTGTCATTCCCTGCTATGATATTTGTGTTTGCCATTCTCCATATTCGACCTGGTAAATTGATATCTCCAAGGAAGATAATATCTGGTGCTGGGTTTGCTAAATTATCAAGGATGTTCTCTATTTTGTGCATCTGCTCTGTGAATTCCTCAACCGTTGTATCTGGCGGTTTATATATTAGAATAATAATAAGGTTTATTTTTTCTACCTTAATTCCAAGTACCTTTACCACATCATTAGTTGGAGTTTAGTAGCTCTGTGCATACCAGGTCCTCCTTAGTATACAGACCTACTCCTCCATTTGACCTATTTTCTCTATCACATCTATATAAATTATAATTTGGAATCCAGATTTCACTATCAATGTAATCTTTCATATGAGTTTCCGTGAATGCCCCAAATATTGAGTTTGACTCTAAAAGGAGGCCATTTATGAACTTAACTTTATTTCTTGACTTTGATTTTAGACCTTAGCAAATATGAATGATTGTCCATATTGTGCGTCACTTCTGGAAGGTTTTGGTAGTTCTTCCTCCTCTCTACCCTGACCCAGGGTGTGGGTGTCCAGTTTTGGAAGAGATACTGGGGAGTGTGGTAGTCTTTGTGTAGTTGGGGGTGTAGTATGTGTTGGCTTGATGACGAAACGTAGTCTAGTCTTGGGCATTTCCCCCTCTCCATCTGTACTTCTGCAACATTTCTGCCTGTCTGTTCCTCCCTCTGGTTCTGCTTGCCTCTAAAAAATTTCCCAGGATATTATATTGGGCTTCCTCCCTCATATAGCGCTGTGTACCTCTCACATAGAAATCAGGGCAATGGAGATCATAGCATTTCCTCTCATTCACTGAGAGTCTGCATAACTTAGGGTGGAAATATCTACAATCTGTTCCAAAACGACATCTGCCTTTCCCTAATATGTTTCGGCATTTCCGTGGGTGCATAAATGTGCATTCTGTGCCTCTGGTCTCGTATCTGCACTGTCCTTTTGCATAATACCTACAAATATTTTCATCTGTGATTGTATTCTTATTGTTTGTACCGGTGCACGACTTGGCTACCTCTGTGTTTTTCGTTCCAACTTTCTCGTTTCCGCATTCATTCTCTGTATTGCCCTTATCTTTCACCTTGTTGCTTTCGTCTTTCTCATTTGTGTTCTCGTCCTTCTCATTCTTTCTCTCCTTACTCCTATTACCAGTTTGCTCTTCAATATTGCCTTCATTTTCGTGTACCTCGACACAATGTCGTTCTACATTGCCAATGTGGCTCTCTAAGCTCTCAGTACCTGGGTTGTGTTCAGTGTTCGCTGCTGTTTTTTCATACTCTGCTTACATTTCTGGTAGCTTTTGTGTGAATTGTAACCTATGAACCTGTGCAACCCTCAAATCCTCGCACCTGAAATGATTGTACGTTCCCTAGACGTCACCAACACAGCAGCGAAAGCTGCAAACGTCCGAACGGCACAGACGCAAGGATAGACTGCAGGTTGGAAGACTTAAAAGCTCTGCAGATGACCTGGGAGACCTGAGCCCTGAAACAGGGAACGAGGAAAACCGGATCAACCCAAAGTGCATCCCCAGACACGGCACGCAGGTAACGGCAAAAAAGCCCAACCGGACAACACAGGACGCACCCCCGACCGAACCAATCAAGCATCAATAACCCAAGGACCTCCCCGGTAAGCAGCCGCCTCGACTGTCGCCAGAAGGACGGAGAAAAGCTGCAAACGTACTAACCTACCACCAGCACCAAAGAGCAGAAACCCCTGCGCCGGAAGCTCCTTGACCTGACCTGCAGAGGCCCATACCAACAAAATATGGCCTATGAAAACCAAACTTGAACCAAAGGGGCTACCACAAACTGATGAGAAGATAAGAGGGCATCCTGATCAAGGACCAGGACGTCTTAGGTGACGCTTGAGCAGGCCGGAGGTGAAACAAAACACGAGAAACCGTACAGAACGGGGCAGATGTGACATCCACCCTGAACTCAAGCCGGAGCGGCTCCGCACATAACGAGGCGACAGTAAGAAACATCAAAACTGTAGTCCTGAAAACCCAAGAAAGGACAAGACAACCCGATGCGAAAGAGAAGACAACCTACGAAGAGCACGAAAAAGGTGCATAGAAACACCAGGAACGTCATACTGTCGCTGAGACGAAGCTCGCAGGTGGGACACCATCAACGAAGCCACCTGATCACCATAGAGATGGTGATACACCCGCGTCAAAACACCAGACATGAAGAGCTGAAGAGAAAGCTGAACAAGACACGTACACGACCGGTCCAACCTGCCGAAAGAGGCGGAGCCGCGGGGATACGCCCCAGTTCGGACACCTATCAAGCAGCGTCTGAAAATAAAGCTGGGCTGGCCACCAAGGGATCACGAGGACTGCTCTCCTTGGGAATGGACTCCAACTAAGCCAGAACCCGAAGCAACAGCTGGACCGGGAGAAGAGGAACAGGTACCCCCCACCTTGACCAGTCCTGCCGAAAGGCATCCATCGTGAACGCCTCGCAGGCGGGTAAGGGCACCACATAGAATGGGCAATGCCTAGACCACGCCAACGCGAAGAGGTCCATGGCCAGGAGTCCATACGTCCGGCAGAGCCAACGAAACAAGTCGGCGACGACTGGCCAATCCGCGAACAGAGGAATGAACCGAGACAGGCTGTCCGCCAGGACGCAGGACACACCCTGGACATGAACCTCACGGCTAGCTAAACCCTGAGAATCCAGCAAACGAGCCACTCGAAGGGACCAAACTCAAAGGTCAAACACCTAAGAGAAACCCTGTTTCTTGAACTTCTTGAACTTGAAACCCTGAACTTCTACATGGGTACCATCGTGCAAAAGGTCTTAGTCGACATGAACTTGAAACCGGCCATATACTGCAGGTATGTTGACGACATTTTTACACAGGTACCTGATGTCAGACATCTGCAGGAGCTGAAGGAGGCATTTGAGCAGAATTCTGTGTTGCGTTTCACTTACGAGATGGAGAAGGATGGGAAGCTGCCCTTTCTAGATGTAACAGTCATGGAAAGGAGCGGATGTTTCCACACTGCAGTCTACACTAAGGAAACAAACATAGGAATGTGCCTAAATGCCAACAGTGACTGCCCAGACAGGTACAAGAGGAGTGTTGTTAACGCTTATGTCGACCGTGCTCTCAGCCACAGCTCAGGATGGAAGCAAGTCGATGAAGAACTCTGTAGGGTAAGGCAGGTCCTAGTCAACAATGGCTTCTCCAATGGTTTCGCTGAAGACATCATAAGAAGAAAGGTGAAGCGCCATACAACCTCTGAAGAAACAACTAACACAACACCTGTACCCCCTATTAGACTATTTTACAGGAACTTCTTTTCCACAGCTCATAAAACGGAGGAAAGGGTCCTGAAAGATAGTGTTAATAGAAACGTTATCCCTACAGACAAAAATCAGAAGATGCAATTGACGATCTACTATAAAACCAAGAAAACTGCCAACCTACTCATGAGAAACTCTCCAGACACAAAGCAGAACACTTTGAAAGAGACCAATGTCGTCTATGCCTTCAAATGCCCACTTGGGGACTGTAAGCCTCAAAGAATTCAGTATATAGGCAAGACAACAACATCTCTTTCCAGGCGATTAACGATGCATAAGCAACAGGGCTCTATTAAGGAACATATAATCTCTTCCCACAACCAGACCATCACCAGAGAAGTCTTAACAAAAAACACGGAAATCATCGATAGATACAGCGATAGCAGGCGGCTTGATATCTGCGAAGCACTACACATTAAGAAGTCGACACCAGCAATCAACATCCAATTGATGCACAACTATATTCTACCCACTTCAAGACTCCGCACCAATATAGAAGCATCAAGAAATATGGGCCAATAGGCCCTTTGCAGTTACTTCCATTCTTCCCTTTACCTTACAAAATATTATACCCATTGTTTCGTGTTCTGGCTTGTGTTGAAAGTTTGTTTTCACCTCATCCAAAACTGTTGTAACATATCACCTCACCCAAATGCAGGTATAAAATCAAAGCTGTTTAAACTCTGTTTAGTGTTTGCAAGTTATAGTTGTGTGTGTGTAAACTAAAGTCTTTGAAAATGTAATAAGTTATTACGAAACGCGTTCAAGTGTCGCGTCAGACTAGAAATAAAAATGAATTTTGGAGAATTGATTTTTCAATTACCTTCAAGGGAAAAAATCGACAGATTCATAGCATAAATGCAACAAATGAAATAAAGTTCATTGTGTAATTGCGTTCACTCACCCCCACCCTTCCCTCCCTCACTGCTTCTATCTCTCACTGCCTCTCCCCCCTCACTGCCTCTTCCCCTCATTGCCTCTTCCCCTCACTGCCTTTCCCCCCCTCAATGCCTCACTGCCTCTCCCCCTCAATGCCTCACTGCCTCTCCCCCTCAATGCCTCACTGCCTCTATCCCTCAATGCCTCACTGCCTCTCCCCCTCAATGCCTCACTGCCTCTCCCCGTCAATGCCTCACTGCCTCTCCCCGTCAATGCCTCACTGCCTCTCCCCCTCAATGCCTCACTGCCTCTCCCCCTTAATGCCTCACTGCCTCTCTCCCTCAATGCCTCACTGCCTCTCCCCGTCAATGCCTCACTGCCTCTCCCCCTCAATGCCTCACTGCCTCTCCCCCTCAATGCCTCACTGCCTCTCCCCCTCAATGCCTCACTGCCTCTCCCCCTCAATGCCTCACTGCAAAATAGAGAAAATAAATTTAGTGATTATTCTAATATACAAACCGCCAGATGCAATGGCTGAGGAGTTCACAGAACAGATAAACAAAATAGAGAATAGCCTTGATAATTTGGAGAACCCGATACCTGATATTATCTTCCTAGGTGACTTCAACTTGCCTAGTCTCAGGTGGAAAATAGCAAACAATAATATTATACCAGGAAATTTATCGGGACCTAACCAACCACATATTAGAGAACTACTTAGATTCTGTGACAAATTTTCACTCAGTCAGCAGATATCGGAGCCAACGAGAAATGAAAATATTTTAGATTTGGTCTTTACGAACAATGAAGACATTATCAGAGACATTACGATATCAGATACCACATATTCAGATCACAAGCTCATTGAAGTGCAAACGACCATCAATACTCAGAATAGACCTAAAACGTTGATAAAGCGAGAGGGGCTATTCAGTAAATTCAATTTTAATAATAAAAGGATAGACTGGGAGATAATAAACAGGGAACTTACAAACATTCCATGGGAAACTGTTTTAAGTAATACAAGTCCTACAGAAGGAATAGAAAAACTGACTGCGGAAGCGTATCAAGTCTGTCTGAAACATGTTCCCTTGAGGAAAGCCAGAAAGAGATCTAACGTAGAAAGAGAACGCAGACGACAGTATAAACGCAGGAAAAAAATAGCAGAACTGCTTATGCAGACACGAATTTCCCGTCAAAGAAGGAATAATTTAAATAGGGAGATTGAAGAAATCGAGCGGAAATTGAAACACTCATATGAAACTGAAGAAAGGCAGTTAGAACAGAAAGCAATTCAGGAAATAAAGAAAAATCCAAAATATTTCTTCTCATATGCGAAATCAAAAGCAAAAACCACTGCCAGTATTGGACCTATTCGTACAAGTGAAGGTTCATACACGGAGGATGACAAAGAAATTAGTGAAATCCTAAAAAAGCAGTATGAGGACATGTTTAGCACTCCAATAAACAACATGAAAGTGGAAGATCCAGATAATTTCTTTATGCGGGATATTCAAACCCCTGTAAATATAACTGATATCAACACGAGCGCACTAAATTTTGAAAGAGAAATTGAAAACATGCCCATGCACTCGGCCCCAGGTCCTGACTCATGGAATTCAATATTTATAAAGAAATGCAAAGTGCCGGTAGCACAGGCACTCAGTATAGTGTGGAGGAAGAGCTTGGACACGGGGGAGATACCAGATGCACTTAAAGTAGCAGACATAGCCCCTCTACACAAGGGAGGGAGCAAAGCATTGGCAAAGAATTATAGACCAGTTGCACTAACATCGCACATCATAAAAGTATTTGAGAGAGTGATTAGGAGTCAGGTCACCAATTTCATGGAGACCAATGACCTTCACAACCCAGGCCAACATGGATTTCGAGCGGGAAGATCGTGCCTCTCACAGCTACTTGAGCACTACGACAAAGTCACTGAGGCATTAGAAGAAAAACAGAATGCTGATGTGATATACACGGACTTCGCAAAGGCTTTCGATAAATGTGACCATGGCGTGATAGCACACAAAATGAAGTCAATGGGAATAACCGGTAAAGTAGGACGCTGGATACTCAGTTTTCTGTCAAACAGGACTCAGCGAGTAACGGTCAACCATATAAAATCTAGTCCAGTGCAGTTAAAAGCTCTGTACCTCAGGGTACAGTCCTTGCACCGCTGCTTTTCCTTATTCTCATATCAGATATAGACAAAAATACAAGTCACAGCTTCGTATCATCCTTTGCAGACGACACAAAAATCAGTATGAAAATTACCTCGGCTGAAGACATTGAAAAACTTCAAGCTGATATTAATAAAGTTTTCGACTGGGCATCAGAAAATAACATGATGTTTAACAGTGATAAATTCCAGGTACTCAGGTACGGTAAAAATGAGGACCTTAAACATAATACAGAGTACAAAACACAATCAAATGTACCCATAGTAGGAAAACAGCATGTAAAGGATTTGGGAATAATAATGTCTGACGACCTAACGTTTAAGGAGCATAACCAAGCAAATATTGCGACAGCCAGAAAAATGATAGGATGGATTACGAGAACTTTCAAATCCAGGGATCCCATCACAATGGTTGTACTCTTCAAGTCACTTGTGTTGTCCCGTCTTGAGTACTGCTCAGTACTCACTTCCCCCTTCAGAGCAGGAGAGATTGCTGAAATAGAGGGAATACAGAGAACATATACGGCACACATAGACGAGGTAAAGCACCTAAATTATTGGGATCGTCTCAAAGCTCTCCAAATGTACTCACTAGAAAGAAGACGAGAGAGATATCAAATAATATACACCTGGAAGATACTGGAGGGCCAAGTACCAAATCTGCACAGTAAAATAACGACGTACTGGAGTGAACGATATGGAAGAAAATGCAGAATTGAACCAGTGAAGAGCAGAGGTGCCATAGGCACAATCAGAGAACACTGTATAAACATCAGAGGTCCGCGGTTGTTCAACGTCCTCCCAGCAAGCATAAGAAATATTGCCGGAACAACCGTGGACATCTTCAAGAGGAAACTAGATTGTTTCCTTCAAGGAGTGCCGGACCAACCGGGCTGTGGTGGGTATGTGGGCCTGCGGGGCGCTCCAAGCAACAGCCTAGTGGACCAAACTCTCACAAGTCAAGCCTGGCCTCGGGCCGGGCTTGGGGAGTAGAAGAACTCCCAGAACCCCATCAACCAGGTATCATCTCCCCCTCAATGCCACACTGCCTCTCCCCCTCAATGCCTGACATTCCTCCCTCACTGCCTTCCTCATAACATGAGAACAGCAGGCTATGGAGGAGGGGGAGCTACTAACGGGGTCGGGAACTACTAACGGGGTGGAGGGTGTGTAGAGGCGGACATGTCTGTCAGCGCCTGCTCACAGATGCCAACTGTGCATAATTCGTAAATAAAACTATATTTGTTTAATTAATAAATAGGAAATCATATAACATGTTAATGATTAATAATGTATATTAATATATGAAAATTAACATTTTGGCATAAATATTTTACAACTAAGATTAAAATTTGTAATATAATATGGGCGATAAGTTTGGCAACCATCGCCTGGTCAGCAAAACCTTCGTTACTGCCTCCCTCACCACTCCACCAACAGAGAGGGGGGAGAATTAGTGAGAGAGGAGAAATAGTGGGAGAGGGGGAGAATTAGTGAGAAAGGGAGGGAGGGGAAGGAAGGGAGAGATGCTAGGAGGGAGAATGGGAGAATTAGGGAGGGAGGGAAAGGCAGTCAGGCAGCCAGCCTGCCTGCCTGCCTGCCTGCCTGCCTGCCTGCCTGCCTGCCTGCCTGCCTGCCAGCCAGCCAGCCAGCCTGCCAGCCAGCCTGCCTGCCTGCCTGCCTGCCTGCTACCTGTCTGCCTGCCTGCCTGCTAGCCTGCCTGCCTGCCTGCCTGCCAGCCAGCCTGCCTGCCTGCCTGCCAGCCAGCCTGCCTGCCTGCCTGCCAGCCAGCCTGCCTGACAGCCAGCCTGCCTGACAGCCAGCCAGCCAGCCTGTCTCTGCCTGCCTGCCTGCCTGTGCCAATTCTTGCCAGCCTGCCAGCCAGCCTCTCTGCCTGCCTGCCAGCCTGCCTGTCCCAATCCCTGCCAGCCTGCTTGCCTGCCTTTCCCTCCCTCCCTAATTTTCCCATCCCCCCCTTCACTACTTCCTTCCTGCCTACCTCTCCCTCCCTTTCTCACTAATTCTCCCTCTCTCTCTCTAATTCTCCCCCCCTCTCTCATACTGCCTTCTATCTAAGCTCCCCCATCCACCCACCAGTCAGCAATCACTGACGCAATGCGTCCATTTGGAGCCGACATGGTGCACAGATGTTTCTTGATTGTGCAGATATGTAAAACAAAATTACAGAATGAACTCTCCAGCCTCGTGACAAATCAAAATAATAGGAATAATAGGCCGTGAATCTGTGAAATCACAGGGTAGAAGGCGGCAAACTGGACCATTTCCCACCCATCACCACAGGCCGGTGCGACGCTTGGCGGACCGCTTCCTACTTGAACTTTGTTCGTGTAGCATGACTCCCCAACCCCAATCGGGAAACTGGAAATATATATATATATATATATATATATATATATATATATATATATATATATATATATATATACAGTATATATATATATACTGTAACCACACGATTATCCGGGATTCGAACATCCGGAAAACGCCCTTATACGGCGAAAATCGTGAACGGATAGTTATCTCAATATCCAGCCAAAATGGCCATGGGAGCCGGATAAAAGCTGGTTTAGCTGGATAAAAATTTGGCTGTACCGTATTAATCCCGTCTGAATGTGGCTCTAGACGCATGGTGGAGGCGGGGGTGGGGTGGGTGAGTGGTGTCGGGAGGGTGGGAGGAGAGCGTCGGGAGGGACCACCTGGGTACAGGAATTACCATTAATTTTAGAACAATTAATCATAGCCAAAAACAAATGAAATAAGTTCTAGTAATTATGTAATAACAAATAAATAAGTTTCCTAAAAGCAATGTGCACAGGCTGAAGTTTCCTTCAAAAATATTGTGAGGTTTTTTCCTCCTGGCGGCCTACGTAACGTGCTATAGCTGCCCCAAGTAGACCCGTCCAACACTGGCCAACCCATGTGCTCCCATCCCTTGTGTTATACCACAGTGCTGTGCCATTAATGAAATATTTTTTTAAATAACTTTTTTTTTTCATAGTAACTTTGAACATTTTTGGTCAAGACTATGTCTGGCAGCAGCATCAATCGTTCTGGAGGTGTTAAGAGGAAGAAGGTTGTCCTGGCAATTAAAGACAAGTTACGTGTTGTTCAACCAGTGAGGCGTCACAGGCAAACCAAATGCCTTCAACAAGTGAGGCGTCATAGGCAAGCCAAGCGCCTTCAACAAGTGAGGCGTCATAGGCAAGCCAAGCGCCTTCAACCAGTGAGGCTTCAGCAGCTGGCAGTCAAAACTAACTTTGCTTAATGAACTGTACAGTAATTTTAAGTGTTAATTTTAGTGTTGTGTTAGTATAGGATACGTAAATTGTTAAGAACTCTTAACTTCAAGATGTGTGGCATCAATCGAGAAGACAAACACCAACAAGGTAAGTTGAGGTTTCTAGTTGAATATTTAATAATTATAGGTGGCAAGGCAATTCAAATTATGTTGTTTGTAGTATAAAAATAATTGGAAATGGTCACTTTTGGACTCATAGGTGAAAACAGTACCATTATCCGAAAAAATGTGACAGTCCGGCTGGGGGTCCTTCCTATATAGTCCGGATGATCGAGTGGAGACAGTATATATATATATATATATATATATATATATATATATATATATATATATATATATATATATATATATATATATATATAAAATGTCGTACCTAGTAGCCAGAACGCACTTCTCAGCCTACTATGCAAGGACCAATTTGCCTAATAAGCCAAGTTTTCACGAATTAATATATTTTCTCAAATTTTTTTTTTATGAAATGATAATGCTACCCATTTTATTATGTATGAGGTAAAAAATTTTTATTGGAGTTGAAATTAACGTAGATGTATGACCGAACCTAACCAACCCTACCAAACCTAAGCTAACCTATCTTTATAGGTTAGGTTAGGTTAGGTAGCCGAAAAAGTTAGGTTAGGTTAGGTAGGTTAGGTAGTCGAAAAACAATTAATTCATGAAAACTTGGCTTATTAGGCAAATTGGGCCTTGCATAGTAGGCTGAGAAGTGCGTTCTGGCTACTAGGTACGACATTATATATATATATATATATATATATATATATATATATATAATATATATATATATATATATATATATATATATATATATATATATATATACATATATATATACATATATATATACATATATATATATATATATATATATATATATATATATATATATATATATATAATATATATCTATATTATTAAATATGACCGAAAAAGTAAGATTAATAATTCTAACACAAATTTTCTCGATCTTCCTTATGTTTCTTTTTACTGTTGGCGATAAATGAAAAATCAATTCTCCAAAATTCATTTTTATTTCTAGTCTGACGCGACACTTGAGCGCGTTTCGTAAAACTTATTACATTTTCAAAGACTTTAGTTTACACACACACAACTTATAACTGAACAGCATTGGCTCTTTTATACCTGCATTTGGGTGAGGTGATGTAATACAATAATTTTGGATGAGGTGAAAACAAACTTTCAACAAAAACACAGAACACGGAACAATGGGTATAAGTTAAAGGGAAGAATAAATCTGTAACTGCAGACGGCCTATTGGCCCATATTTCTTGATGCTTCTATATTGGAGCGGAGTCTTGAAGTGGGTAGAATATAGTTGTGCTGTTGATTGCTGGTGTTGACTTTTTGATGTGTAGTGCCTCGCAGATGTCAAGCCGCCTGCTGTCGCTGTATCTATCGATGATTTCTGTGTTGTTTGCTAAGATTTCTCTGGTGATGGTTTGGTTGTGGGAAGAGATTATATGTTCCTTATGGAGCCCTGTTGCTTATGCATCGTTAAACGCCTGGAAAAAGATGTTGTTTTGTCTTGCCTATATACTGAGTTTTTTGAGGCTTACAGTCCC
>WNGS01010844.1:23581-43913 GCA_020271785.1 Procambarus virginalis
ATCTAAATAATCCTACAAAACTATGTTCAAGTTATTACTTACCCTTGCTGATGACTGCTGTTGGCGTATGGAAGATGGTGAGGAGGAGGGAGGAGGAGAGGTGTCATTGTTTGGAAGGAGAGTCCCCTTCCATTATACAGTAACATCAGGCAGTGAGGACTTCACTGGTGTGCACTCTCTGGCACATTTTGCCTGCATACCACTAGGACTTGCTTGTCTTACTAAGAATCTGTCTAAAGACACTTGTTTTTCCCTTACATTTTAACATTTGTCTGTAGTAAGACATCACATTGTCATTTAAAAGGTCAATGCAACGGCCTGCTACAGCTTTATCTGGGTGAGTTTTTTCAACAAAACTTTGCAGTTCTTCCCATACTTTACACATTTTCTTAATCAAGAAGGGACATCCTCTGCTGCCTCCACTCACACCTATTTTCTTAGGTTGAACCTTACCAATGGATTTCTTGAGACCCATGGCGAGATATATAATAACACTTTTATGCTCAAAATGGCCAAAAAACTGTCAAAAAAACTGTAAATCCTTGTTGAAGAATTGAGGTGGGATAGTCACTGTGCGCGGGACACTGGTAACTGGGGCGTGATCGCCGTGCCACCACGCGCTAAGTCGGCCTGTACGTGTATCAACAAATTCGTGTTCCGAGGCAAATTTTCCGAGCAAATCCTGCTCGTATTCGAAAAACTCGTATACAGGGACACTTGTATTCTGAGGTACCACTGTACCAAATAATATACACATGGAAAATACTGGAAGGCCAGGTCCAATCTACACAGTAAAAATAACAACATACTGGAGTGAACGATATGGAAGAAAATGCAGAATAGAACCAGTGAAGAGCAGAGGTGCCATAGGCACAATCAGAGAACACTGTATAAACATCAGAGGTCCGCGGGCTGTTCAACATCCTCCCAGCGAGCATCAGAAATATTGCCGGAACAAACCCTGGACATCTTCAAGAGAAAAACTAGACTGTTTTCTAAAACTCCGACAAAGGGGGATGTGTCTGTCGTCACCGGGGACCAACTACAACAGCTGGCTTGGCGTGGGGTCTGGTGATACCTGTGGGGTTCTGGCTTCATCCAAGCCCGCCCAGGCCGGCTCTTGTGAGTTTCACTGCTTCTTGAGCGCAGGCACAACCCACACACTGGCCGGACCTTGAGAAAAAAGTTTTCTGGGTCCAGGTCGCAAATTTTAGCGCTGGGACTGACACGACTCTAGTTCAGTTTCTCTATTTGCCTATGGCCCCTGCTTCTGTCTTGCTTCATAGTCACAGTCGTTTGTTTTCTTGTGACGGCCTGTAATTTGGGCCGGAGTAGAAGAACTCCCAGAACCCCATCAGCCAGGTATCAAACCAGGATTCATGGCCGGCCGTTCTTAGGTATTACTAGTGTAATTACCCTAAGTGTAGTTACAGGATGAGAGCTACGCTCGTGGTGTCCCGTCTTCCCAGCACTCTTTGTCATATAACGCTTTGAAACTACTGACGGTCTTGGCCTCCACCACCTTCTCCCCCTAACTTGTTCCAACCGTCCTACCACTCTGTTTGCGAAAGTGAATTTTCTGTGTAGCCTGTGTGTGTCAGCTCCTGTGCGTTCTTGTTGCCTTGGGTCCCTGATTGTAGCCTGTTGTCTCTGCTTCGCGTTGCGAAGTTTGTGGCGGACCCGCCTCCGGGTCAGCCCCTTTCTTTTTCCTCTCTTTGGGTATGAAGCTCCAGGGAGCTGTAGGGGCTCCCCCACAGAAAATCAGCGTTGAATGTAATGAAAACGCCATTTTCTGGGTGAGCCCCCAGGAGGCTCCCTGGCAACCCTCCCCTCCCTCCGGTCTGCTTTTGTTTTTTGCGTTGGTTGAAGCTTAGCTGCCGAACTGATGCTAGGCAGCCGGCGTGGTGAATTCCGGGGCTTCCCCCCCCCCCCTCTCGGGGCGGAAAGGGCTACGCGGACGATCGGCATGGCAGTAAAGTGTGATTTGCTTGTTTGCTTGTTTCCTTGGATCGTAAGGGAGTTTCTACCCTCTGTTCGTTTTTTCTGTTTTAGTTTTTTACCATGTGGGGGGTTTGTTTTGTTATGCATACCTTTCTGGGCGCCTAAAGATAAGGAAAAGATAAGGAAAACCCCAACCACAAGGGGTTTTCCAGGGCCATTTGCTCCCTGAAACCTCTCTGAAGGGGCCAGTGGTGCTGTCCCTGGTAGGTCTGAACTCCTTAGCTAATGTCCCGATCTAATATATAACACACATTAGCCCGATTAAGCTCCAGGGAGCCTCCAGGGCTCACCCAGAAAATGGCGTTTCATTACATTCAACGCTGGTTTTTTAGTTTCTGTACATAAAAGTTCTTATTATATATCATGCCATGGGTTCCAAGAAAGTCAGTGGTAATGTTCAACAAAAGAAAATAGTTGTGAGGATGACGATAGAAGAATAACGAAGATCATTCGTAGTGAGATAATGTGATGTCTCGCTACAGACAAGTGTTACCTGGTTGATAGGGTTCGGGAGTTCTTCTACTCCCCAAGCCCGGCCCGAGGCCAGGCATGACTTGTGAGAGTTTGGTCCACTAGGCTGTTGCTTGGAGCAGCCCGCAGCCCCACATACCCACCACAGCCCAGTGGTCCGCCACTCCTTGGAGGAATAAATCTAGTTTCCTCTTGAAGGTGTCCACGGTTGTTCTGGCAATATTTCTTATGCACGCTGGGAGGGTGTTGTACAACTGTGGCCCTCTGATACAATGCGGCCTCGACTTACGATGCTAATCCGTTCCCAGAGATGAATCGTAAGTCAAAGCAATTTTTCCCATAAGAAATAAAGGGATTTGAATTAATCCGTTCCCCACTCTTCAAAATATTAACATACAAATACATTTTATACTGAACACAATGTTTTTTCCAACTACAATACAGTACCAAAGTTTATCTTACCTTTATGGAGGGCTCTTGATGGCGTATGGAAGATGGTGATGAAGGGGGAGGAGGAGAGTTGTTACTGTTTGGAAGGGGAGTCCCCTTCCATTATCACATCAGGCAGTGATGTTTTCTCTGGGGTACTCTCTCTCCTACATTTTGCCTGAATACCACTAGGACCTGGTTGTGGTTCAATGCTTGTTTGTCTCACTACAAATTTGTCAAGAGATATTTGTTTTTCCCATCGTTTTAACCTTTGTCTGTAATGATGCATCACTTTAGCACCCATAATGTCCTTTTTCTTAGCCAGTATGGTGGATATCGTTGACTGAGATTTGTTGTACTGCCTAGCCAGTCCAACAACCCGCACACCATCTTCATATTTACGAATGATCTCTTGTTTCTGCTCTATGGTCATTCTTACATGGGATCTCATATGTTGAGCCTTACCACCGACTTTCCTGGGACTGATGGCGTCATATATAATATTACTTTGATGTTCAAAATGCAAAAAAAATCACCAGAAAAGCGAAATTTCTTATAGGCACGATTGTCACTAAGCGGGCAGCTGTAGTAAACTAAGGCAGGTCGGCTGTGTTACTGGGAACCAAGCGCTCGGTCGACCCGAACGTGTACCAACAAATATTGCAAGTCGATGACACCATCGGATGTCGAGTCGCATTTTTCGATGAAATTTACATCGTAACTCGAAATTATCGTAAGTAGGGGCAATCGTAAGTCGAGGTGCCACTGTATTTATTCAGTGTTCTCTGATTGTGCCTATGGCACCCCTGCTCTTCTCTGGTTCTATTCTGCATTTTCTTCCATATCGTTCACTCCAGTACATTGTTATTGTACTGTGTAGATTTGGTACTTGGCCCTCCAGTATCTTCCAGGTGTATATTGTTTGATATTTCTTTCGTCGTCTTTCTAGTGAGTACATTTGGAGAGCTTTGAGATGATCGCAATAATTTAGGTGCTTTATCGCGTCTATGCGTGCCGTATATGTTCTCTGTATTCCCTCTATTTCAGCAATCTCTCCTGCTCTGAAGGGGGAAGTGAGTACTGAGCAGTACTAAAGCGGGACAACACAAGTGACTTGAAGAGTACAACCATTGTGATGGGATCCCTGGATTTGAAAGTTCTCGTAATCCATCCTATCATTTTTCTGGCAGACGCAATATTTGCTTGGTTATGCTCCCTAAACGTTAGGTCGTCAGACATCATTATTCCCAAATACTTTACATGCTGTTTTCCTACTATGGGCACATTTGATTGTGTTTTGTACCCTGTATTATGTTTAAGGTCCTCATTTTTATCGTACCTGAGTACCTGGAATTTATCACTGTTAAACATCATGTTATTTTCTGATGCCCAGTCGAAAACTTTATTAATATCAGCTTGTAGTTTTTCTATGTCTTCAGCTGAGGTAATTTTCATACTGATTTTTGTGTCATCTGCAAAGGATGATACGAAGCTGTGACTTGTATTTTTGTCTATATCTGATATGAGAATAAGGAAAAGCAGCGGTGCAAGGACTGTACCTTGAGGTACAGAGTTAAAACAAAGGGAAAACCCCCTTCCTCACTGTCTTCCATATGCCAACAAGAGTCCTCAATAAAGGTAAGGTACCTAAGAGTATTCTGTATAAAATGTATTTTTTAGTTAATCTGTTCTACACCCCCAAATATATTAATTCAATTTGCTTATTCCTTTTTGAAATTTTTTTCCGTTTTTCATATTTTTTGGTTTTTGTACCGTTATTGGGAACGGATTAACTACGAAAACTGAGGTACCCCTGTATATCCTAGTGCCAATTGCCAGGCAGTGATGAAGATAATATATTTCATATTGTTGACTTGTTTACACTTAGTTATGTGGCAGCTAAGATACTTCATTCTTTTTTGTACAGAAGTGTTATGCATCAACGAAACTGGCGAGTACCTTAAACTTGTGATTCATGACCTTGGGCTTAAACTCAAGACGACAGCAGTGTGTACTCAGATGCGTTGTATTCGTCATGGACCGTGGACACTCAACCATGCTCTGCTTCGTAAGCACTGGTCTTTGGAACATATTATCAATAACATTGGTGTTTGTAAACCTATGGTTAAAAATATTACACCTCAGACACCCAGTTTGATCAATATTGAAACTGAACATACTGACAATTTGGATATTAAAACCAATAGTAGCAATTGTTTTAAGTATTTATTAGATAAGTAAACTTGCTTTGTATAGTTTATAAATATATATGATTTCATTACTTGGGAGTTTATTTACCTATAGACTTAATTTTTTGTATCAATACTTTTCCTGTGGTGTAGGTATACAGTGGCATATCCAAACTAAATCAAAATTTCTAAAAATTTACACAATTTACAGTTTTCCTAATTTATAATTTTTGTAGATGAAAACATTACATTATTAGAGCTTTATTAAAAGATATTGCTCATACCATTAGTTTTTAGTTGCTCTTTGGGATAATTTCACTACAGACAAGTTGAAATTCAAATTTTACTTTAAAGAGATTTTACCCTCATTACTAGTATTCAGCCCCAGTCCATTTTTTCCATGCCTAAACCTTTCAAACTAAAGTTTTCTCTGAAATATCCTGGGAACTTGTTCCAATAAATATTTTTGTAGATGTTATTCTGAAAATTATGAAAGTCACTCTACTGACCTGCCCTGACCTGATCTGAGACTAGTGCTGTCTGTACCTTCAGTAGTGCTGGTATCACAACTGAATGATGATAAAGTCCAATACTAAAGTTTTAGAATAAATATCTACAGGAAATTACTTAATCTTATACCAGACCCTACAGGATCTATCTTGACGTTATCTTGAGATGATTTCGGGGCTTAGCATCCCCGCGGCCCGGTCCTCGACCAGGCCTCCTTTTTGTTACACACCCCCCAGGAAGCAGCCCGTAGCAGTTGTCTAACTCCCAGGTACCTATTTACTGCTAGGTAACAGAGGCATCAGGGTGAAAGAAACATTTTTGCCCATTTGTCTCTGCCTCCATCGGTGATTGAATCTAGAACCTCAGGACTACGAATCTGAAGCGCTGTCCACTCGGCTGTCAGGCGGGATCCAGACAGCTTTCCGACATTACAAATTTAGAGGGAGGCCGGGTAGCTGAATTTGGTGCATTGTTTAGAGGGATTAATTATAGGGAAGTCTGGACTGTACTGTGATACCAAGTCCTATCCTCTTTAAGTGTGAGGAAGGTATTATGAAAAGGCTTACACTACTCTAAATAGAAAAAGTAATATGATAGCTTTTAAACTAATGTATAGTTGCATTTACATCTTAAAGCTTAAAAATTTTAAAAAGACAAAATTTGGTTTAAACTTTTAAATGTTTAAAATACATGGCCCTCGTGGATTTGTTCATGTTTAAGATAGTATCTTTTAAATTAAAATATCTTTAGATCTTAATTTAGATACATTCAAGCCTGGTAGTTTAAGAATAAAGAAAACTAGTCTTTATTTTACTGTTTAAAGTGTTAATTCTCTCTTCAGTGGACTCCTGAGTTCATAGATCACTTGATGGATCAGAATAGATCAGATCCAGTAAAGAACTTCAATACCATGGCAGAAAACTCAAGTTTTGGCCATACAGGCCTATATTCAGTGGAGCAATTTTACACCAGGAATGTGATTTAAAAAAAAAATGGAAAATGCAACTTACAAATTTACCATTTACAAGCATTTTTGTTATTAAAATACAGTACATATTTAAAACACATTATCATATAAACTAATAAAAACATACCTGTAGCAAACAAGAATACTAGTAGTAGAGGACAACATAACCTTGGATTATTAGTTACAAACCCATTAACACCCCACACAAGAACTGCATTTAAAAATCAAATACAGAATCAATTAGGATCTTGTACAGTTCATCCCTTATTGATGTAGTGTGACTGGTGTCTGGTAAAATGAAGTTGCAGTTAATTACAGCAGAATCTAGACAAGGACAGCAGTGTAGGGGTTCCAAGCCTCCCTCCACACCACCACCACAACTCTGCTAAACAACACAATTTTAACTTTTTTTTTTCTTTTACCCCATTTCATATTAGCCAACATTTTCTTTCCTCTATATTTCATGCTGTTATTTATAGCTGATGATGATGATATATAACTGTGTTTATGGGACATCAGCGGCCCTATTCACTTCCCCACTTCATCAAGAAATTCCTTTCTGGGGGAAGGGGGGGGGGGGAAGAGTCCCTACAGCTCCCTGGAGCTATCCAGGCTGATATGGATATCTCTAACTTTGGAATCAGTTGATGTTATCTTGAGATGATTTCGGGGCTTTTAGTGTCTCCACGGCCCGGTCCTCGACCAGGCCTCCACCCCCAGGAAGCAGCCCGTGACAGCTGACTAACTCCCAGGTACCTATTTTACTGCTAGGTAACAGGGGCAGAGGGTGAAAGAAACTCTGCCCTTGTTTCTCGCCGGCGCCCAGGATCGAACCCGGGACCACAGGATCACGTGTCCAGTGTGCTGTCCGCTCGGCCGACCGGCTCCCTGATGTGGGTGGAGTTCTAGGCCTACTGAGCACCACAAGCCAGAACCTGGCCCCCTCAGAGGCACAGGGAGCAATGGCCCATAGAATGCACATGTGATTTTAGGGCATTTCATATCTGCCATCGACCGGGACAGGCACCCAGAAAGGTAAGTGCCACAAAACAAACCCCCCTATTCTGGTTAAAAACAACAAAATTAGACATGACGTCACACGAGCCACGTCGCATGTCTGCGCAGCTCCTCCCTTCCTGGAAGGGGTAAGGGGGAGCCCCAGATCCCCACGCCGGCGATCCACATTTTCAGCTCCTCGGCTGATGGGATATGGCTCGGTCGTTGTGGCTCCAGATTCTTACTTATGCTGAACCTGGGTTCAGTACTTCTCTTAGGGGCTGTGCAAGCTGGGAGCAATACTCATAGGTACTCGGGCTGCATGTGCTTAGGGTCACCTCCCTGAGTGCCCTAATAAGTATCGCCCTAGAGGCTTGGGGGTTACCTTCCACATGTCACCTTGGGTCTACCTCTGTTGGTCTTTTGTTGCTTGGCAATTGACTGCCCCAAGTGTTTGGGGGGGAGGGGAGTTCCTCCCTGGTTTGCCTGGGGGTAAATGGTAGTTTTTGCACTGGTAGGGGCACAGAGTACTTCGTAGCTAGTTTTCACCTATGACAGTGGCCGGCTCTGTTCCTTCTGGGTACGCTGTCCTCTTGCGAGGGTTTTTCTTTTCTTTTTATTTTTGCCTGGTGGGGGGGGGGGGGTTCTACCTTGGTGTTCCTACCCCCTTATACAATATTAGGATTTTTGTGTTTGGTGGTACCCCATGCTTCGCCCTCGTGAGTGGACACGTCCCGGGGGGTTCAGCATTAACAGTGTTGATTGGTAGCTTGGGTGCCGGTTAGCAGTACCCTAAGGGGGGCCTGACTGCTGAGTGGACAGCATTCGGAATTCGTAGTCCTAAGGTTCCGGGTTTGATTCCGGTGGAGGCCGTAGAGTTTTTCTCCCTGATGCCCCCTGTTCACCTAGCAGTAAATGGGTACTTAGTAGTTAGACTGCTGTTATGGGCTGCTTCCTGGGGATATACAGTATAAAAAAAAAAAGAGAGGCCTGTTCGAGGACCGGGCCGCGGGGGACGCTAAGCCCCGAAATTATCTCAAGATAACCTCAAGATAATCCTGCCTGGGTAAACCCTTAGCAGACCCAATCTAGGGGCCCTGGGAAACCCCACAAGGTGCTCGGATCCACTGGATGTGACCCGAGTCCCCTCTCGTTTTTTGCGAGTTTGAGGGTTGATTTGTCCCCCTTGTCTCAGGGCGATGCTCATTGTTTTTGCCTCCGTCATGCTGCCTGTTGGGTCAGTTAAACATTCGACCTGGAGTCCTGTGAGCTTGTTGCTCATTTGTGACTCAGTTCACCCGATCTATTATTTGGGTGCAGGCGGCTTACACATTTGCAAGGTGGGTTTAGGTTGTTGCAGCGTGCTCGTTTAGTTGCTTTCCAGGATGCTTTGAGACTGCCCCGTTTTGCTTATAGGGTCCTGGACTTGGGGGTGTTGGTCGCTTCAGCCTTGGTTCCGTCCGCGCCATCTCGTTCTTCCCCTGCTGTGGTTCATTTGACCCCCCCCCTTCCCCTGCTTCCGGCTCCTAAGCGTCTGAGGGCATCGGGGCAGGGTCTTTTCTCGGGCTCGCTGGTCCTCTTCCATCCTACTTATCGTCTTTCGATATTACCTCATTCTTTTCTCATTACATCTTCTTGCATCTGTCTAGACATTACTAATGTTAGTTTAGCACATCATGTAGGCACCCTCTCCGAGAGTTAGTTGTTGCAGCTCGGTCCTCAAGCGCATGCGCCATGGGTGTTTGTTTTTATTTGTGCGGAGTAAACATGTGTTTGGTCTTCCGCGTCCTTTTTCGCAGGTTCTACGCCGCCCTTGCTCGTCTTCTTTCCAATCATAGCCCCCTAGATACTGGGGATGTTCTGGATTTTATATATGGGGAGGACACTTGGTTCTTTCTCTGCTTTACAGGTGTGGGGTGGCTTGGAGTTGCTACACCTCCACCTTTATTCTACACCTCATCTTCTCTGGTTCACGCATCTCTGGACATGATCCTCTAGTGTTGTTCCCAGAATGTTACAGGCTCAGCTGTGTCGTGACACGATAGTGTCTACGCTTTTCAGGTGAGAGTATTCAGTCTGGTGACACTGTCAGCCAGGCACTGGTTCTCGGTTTTTGGATGAATGTTGCCTGTAGGGAGTCGATTGGCCATTTTACGTGCATCTTAACGTGGCCTTCCTGTGTTTTTCTCCATGCTTCTCTGCCCCAGGTTAAGGCCTGATTGTGGGGAAGAGTTCCATGGAACATCAGTTGGACACTCGTCCCTTGACCGCCTTTGCTTCTTGATGCTCATTCCTTGCTGGGCACTCGTTCCTTGCCTCAGTCATGGCTCTCTGGACGCTCATTCCTTGGACTGTCCTTGCTTCTGGCCACTCCTTCCTTGGCCATCGTTAAGTGCTTGGCTGCACTGTGTTTACATTGGAGTGTCTGTATATTTATATTTTCGTATTTCGTGTACATTCCGTTTTCATTGCATTCCCCACCTCTATACTACACATTGTCGTGTGTCTCTTAGTATGTGCTTATTGTTTATACTAGTGTTGATGCTAGGTTGAACTGTGTACATGTTCAGCTCCCTGCGCTTGGACAGCTCCACTGTTCAGTTGTGGAACTTCAGTTTTTTCATCTTGTATATCCCCACCAGCTTCTGTGTTGCAATGTCTGCTGGTGGCTGTAGGTTCCATTCATCCACTTCTGCCCCTCCTGCTCCTTTCTGTTGGGACAGGATGAGCTAGGCTTACAGCCCTAACTACGGCCTTTACCTTGTGTTCCTTTGCCGGACAGTACATTTTGCTTTAGTGTACTCGCCTATTTGTGCTTGCGGATTGAGCTCTGGCTCTTTGGTCCCGCCTCTCAACTGTCAATCCACTGGTGTACAGATTCCCGAGCCTATCGGGCTCTATCATATCTACATTTGGAACTGTGTATGGAGTCTGTCTCCACCACATTACTGCCTAATGCATTGTCTGTCTGTTAACTACTCTGACACTGAAAAAGTTCTTTCTAACATCCCTGTGGCTCATTTGGGTACTCAGTTTCCACCTGCATCCCCTTGTTCGCATACCACCTGTGTTCAACAGTTTATCTTTATCTACCCTGTCAATTCCTCTGAAAATTTTGTAGGTAGTGATCATGTCTCCCTTTACTCTTCTGTCTTCTCGTGTTGTGTGGTGCATTTCACGCAGCCTGTCCTAGTCACTCATGCCTCTTAGTTCTGGGACTAACCTAGTGACATACCTCTGAACTTTTTCAAGCTTCGCCTTGTGCTTGACAAGGTACGGGCTCCATGCTTGGGCCGCATACTCCAGGACTGGTATACAGTGGTACCTCGGAATGCGAGTGTCCCTGTATGCGAGTTTTTCAGAAGACGAGCAGGATTTCCTCGGAAAATATGTCTCGGAACGCGAGGGTTACCTCGGGACGCGAGTTTGTTGATACGCGTACAGGCCGACCTAGCGCGTGGTGGTTCAGCGATCGTCGCCCCTCCGCCCCTCAGTTTACCATTGTCTCGCGCTCAGTGACTACCACACATCAATTCTTCACCTGGATTTTCATTGTTTTGTTGGATTTTTGGTCATTTGACTATACAATTTATTATTATATATCTCACCATGGGTCTCAAGAAAGCCATTGATAAGGTTCAACCTAAGAAAATAGCTGTGAGTAGAGGCAGTAGAGGATGTCCCTTCTTGATCAAGAAAATGTGTGAAGTATGGGAAGAACTGCAAAGTTTTGTTGAAAAAACTCGCCCAGATAAAGCTGTAGCAGGCCGTTGCATTGACCTTTTAAATGATAATGTGATGTCTTACTACAGACAAGTGTTAAAATGTAGGGAAAAACAAGTGTCTTTAGTCAAATTCTTAGTAAGACAAGCAAGTCCTAGTGGTATGCAGGCAAAATGTGCCAGTGTGTGCATACCAGTGAAGTCCTCACTGCCTGATGTGATAATGGAAGGGGACTCCCCTTCCAAACAGTAACTCCTCTCCTCCTCCCCCCTCCTCACCATCTTCCATACGCCTACAGCATTCAAGAGCAAGGTAAGTAATAACTTGAACATAGTTTTGTAGGTTTATTTAGATGAATTAGGTATAAAAATTTAGTTTGATATGGGGTTTTTGGGGTAGTCAGGAACGGATTAATTCATTTCCCATTATTTCTTATGGGGAAATTAGCTTCAGAATACGAGTTTTCGGAATACGAGGCATCTCCAGGAACCAATTAAACTCTTAAACTGAGGTATGCCTGTACAAGGTTCTGAATGATTCCTTACACAGGTTCCTGAAGGCAGTTCTGATGTTAGTGTGTTAGTTTACCCAGGACGTGTAGTGTAGTACACATCCTGGGTGGTTCTCCTTATCTGGTATTCTACTTCGCATGCATCGTTCTGCCCTGCTGGTGCCGTTTGCACTGCTCCTGCGGGTTGAGGTTCGCTTCACGTTTCAGGTGTCGGCTTGTGGTGCTCACTTCCTCATTGGCCTCTGCCTGGGTCTGGTTCTTTGGTTTTCGTCGCCAAATTTGTCCTTGGTGTTTGCAGAGTACTGTACCTGGTTCAGCTCTTTCAGCGAGCGGCGGCGGCTTCTTGTTGTTATCTGTTATTGGCCTTGTTCCTTTTGTTGTCCCGGGAGGGGGGGGGGGCCTCCCGGAAGGGCTGTATCTACTCGCCCGGGTTGGTTCTTTCGTGGCCTCGCCGGGTTTGGGTTCTTGGTGGACGTTCCTTCTGGTTCCTTGCCAGCCTTGGTTTCAGTCGCTGCTTGCTCTGTGTCCGATCCCAGGGGTTTTCACTCACTCCGCCTCTTCTCATGATTGGTCCGGTCTGCATTTGAGCTGGTTCGGTATTCTCCTCGAGACTATCACCATCTTTGGTGGTCAGGTGGCTTCGCTGATGGTGTCCCTCCTGCGTGCTTCGTCTCGGCGGCTGTATGGGGTTTTGCTGGTGGTCCTTCCTTTTCTTTGTCTTTTCGTAGGTATCATAAGAACATAAGAAGAACATAACAACAAAGGTGACTGCAGAAGGCCTATTGGCCCATATGAGGCAGCTCCTACTTATAACCACCCAATCCCACTCATATACATGTCCAACCCACATTTGAAACAATCGACGGACCCCATCTCCACCACGTTACGCAGTACAGTAATTGGTTCCACAAATCAACAACCCTGTTACTGAACCAGTATTTACCAAAGTCTTTCCTAAATCTAAACTTATCCAATTTATACTCATTGTTTTGTGTTCTATCTTGTGTTGATACTTTTAATACCCTAATAATACGGGAGCCAGTCGGCCGAGCGGACAGCACACTGGACTTGTGATCCTGTGGTCCCGGGTTCGGTCCCGGGCGCCAGCGAGAAACGATGGGCAGAGTTTCTTTCACCCTATGCCCCTGTTACCTAGCAGTAAATAGGTACCTGGGAGTTAGTCAGCTGTCACGGGCTGCTTTCTGGGGGGGTGGAGGCCTAGTCAAGGACCGGACCACGGGGACACTAAAGCCCCAAAATCAAATCAAGATAACCTCAAGATAACCCTATTAATATCCCCTTTGTTATGTCCATTCATCCACTTGTAAACCTCTATCATGTCACCCCTAACTCTTCGTCTTTCCAGTAAATGAAATTTAAGCTTTGTTAATCTTTCCTCATATGAAAGATTTCTAATTTGGGGAATTAACTTTGTCATCCTACGCTGGACACGTTCAAGTGAATATATATCCATTCTATAAACTAGAATGGTTTAAAGTATCCTGCAGTTTCTCCCCCATGCCCTTGATCTTAGTAAGTGTGCTGCTCTTGCTGCTGTGTTTGGTAACATGTCCTGGGCTGACATTCGGGTGCGGGGTTTTTGGTGGTCGGACAGGGTCCTGGCTGCGAACACTACCTCGTTGCCGTTCCTGGGCCTATTCGGGCCTGTGTCGCTTGGGTTCTGTCCCAAGACACTGTTACATGCATCACAAATGTGTCCACATATATTGCTCATACAGTATATCCAATGTTTCATGTTCATTTATGTATATTTACAACATATTTACACACTATTCACTATCACACACTATATACATTCATCAACAACACACTCAGAACTCTGCGAGTATAAGCTGCCACACCCAGCCAGCCCTCCCTCACTCCTCTAACACCGACGCTACAAATGCGACGCCACCGCCCTCGCCAAAATGGCTCCTCCCAACATACTCCTGTTGCTGTTATTACACTATATACACACACATTGTATATACCCATGTACATATGTCTTCGCCATAGCGAACCATTAAGCTAGTATGGTGAGCAAACAAGAGTGGCTGCCACACACAGTGACGCTACCTCGATTCCCTCCCTCACCAAAATTCCTCCAACAATACTACGCACAGCGATAATTATCACCACAATCCTGTTATTATCACAATCCTGGTCATTAAATACTGTAAATGAATAATTGGCCACAAGTTTATTTTGTAAAGGAATACAAGAAGTCGTTTGAAGATTCCTAGTTGGACGAAATAATGCTGTGGCTAGCGCTGTGAACATCGTGAACAGCTTTGAATAACTGATATTTGAACATTCTACACAGTCATTATCACACTCAGGCTCTTCTGTAATACTATCATGGCTAAATAATACCAGTTACATATATATTTTGACATTATTAGGCGATGCTGTGGTCACAAGCTGAACAGCAGTGCTGTGAGCTCATGCTGCGTGTGCCAGCCTTGGTTGCTCACTCATTACCGAGGCTCTCACACCCGGGAATTTTGCCCATGATTTTTTTTAAATGGCGTCTGTTTACAAGATCCCTGAAGAAGCTGATGTGAACCCCATGTAGCCGTGAGAGTTTTGAATTATACGCTATACCTATAAGATCCTGGAGGCGCGTTGCGCACCACCTGTCGAGCACCTCCAGGTGCGTTGCACAGTTCAGTGGTTAAACAAAATTTAATTCATAAATGTTTGTAAATTTCTAATAAAGTTTTTGTATGTGAATTTGTTCTATGTTTTTCATCTAAGAGAAAGTCTAAATATTATCATCACATGTAATTATTATAATTACATACTACATACAGTAATCTAGATTTAGAAGCTGCATTTATCAGATTTAAAACATCATGCGAGTGTGGCCTGCAGTGAACAGATTCTACAGCCATAAAGAAACTTACAGTTACCATTAGAGCAGTTGGACTGATATTGGCAAAGCATATATATAATAAAATTAGGATAATAATACAAATAGAAGAATATAAACTATTTATAGCATCATCTTGAGGTTATCTTGAGATGATTTTGGGGCTTAGTGCACCCGTGGCCCGGTCCTCGATCAGGCCTCCTTTTGGTTACACATCCCCAGGAAGCAGCCAGTAGCAGCTGTCTAACTTCCAGGTACCTATTTACTGCTAGGTGATCAGGGCATCCGGGTGAAAGAAACCTTTTGTCCATTTGTCTGCGCCTCCACCGGGGATTGAACTCTGAACCTCAGGACTACGAATCCGAAGCGCTGTCCACTCAGCTGTCAGGCACCCCAAAATGTATCATGTTACAAAACTTTAAACATTCTCTGCACTTTTCATCCATTACTAGCACAGTATTATCTCTGCGTATTGTTCAGAATTGTCCGTTTATTGCCTTAAGATCCACTAACTCTACTTCTGTACTCTCGGTTGTTATTCTGTCACCTTTAATTAAAAATTCCATTTTTACTAAGCTACAATCGTCTTAGAAAATAATTGGAAATTTTGAGGAATAGTTTATATTAGTTATAAAATTACAATATACATGTAGTAAAATTCATAGATTTTCTTCAACAGTGAAGACAGTTATTAAGACATCAAATAAAGAGGTTAAAACAGCTGGATGATAACTCATGATACAACACGTAACAATAAATGGAGTAATAAAATCTTTTAACACTTTGATGTCGTGAAGATGTTTATCACAGTCATCAAAACAACTGTCTCAGTTCGGGGCATGACGTCAACACCGTCGTCCATTAATTTTTGCTTATTCTTAGTAATAAGTATAAACATTGAGAGTGACAGTTTTTAACATTGGGTTGTGTGTTCACCATCAATGTTCACCAGCAATAGGGGCGGCGGCAGCTGAACGGACAGAACACTGGACGCGTGATCCTGTGGTCCCAGGTTCGATCCCGGGCACCGGCGAGAAACAATGGGCAGAGTTTCTTTCACCCTGATGCCCCTGTTACCTACCAGTAAATAGGTACCTAGGAGTTAGTGAACTGTCATGGGCTGCTTCCTGGGGGTGGAGGCCTGGTCAAGGACTGGGCCATGGGGACCAAGCCCCAAAATCATCCCAAGATAACCTCAAGAATGCCCGGCCTACCTTGTGATGCAATGCGGGTGGCCCGCCAGGCCAGGAAAGGTGTTAACAAATTACCAGATACAGCCACTTACAGGTTTTTGAAAGACACAGAACCATCTTCGAGTCATTTGACTTTGTTAACTGACTGCCAATTTA
Source organism: Procambarus virginalis (assembly GCA_020271785.1). NCBI lineage: Eukaryota > Metazoa > Arthropoda > Malacostraca > Decapoda > Cambaridae > Procambarus > Procambarus virginalis. The sequence continues at coordinate 39,600 of WNGS01010844.1, forward strand.
TATGTACGCAAGAAACTTTGTAGTTGTAGTTATTAGGACAACATTACTGTATGTTTTGGAGTAACCAAACTAATATTTTACTCCTCTGAATGGAACCAGCTGGGCTTCCGCTTCTCTATAAAGCTGCCTATCCCCTCTTGTCCATCCTTCATATTAACATTGTTTACCATCAAACAGCTTCCTTCACTGCAATAAAAAAAAAATGTATATTATGCAGTTTGTCTTAGTTATACAGTCAATTGAACTATCAGTTGAATATATTTCAAGTTGTTTATAATACCTCAGCCTTTTTAACAAATCTTTTTGTATACTTGGTCAGAAATGGTACATACTGTAGCTTGGGATTATACCATTTTGGCTGTATTTGGATTATACCATATACTTCATGACACCTCAATAAGAAGTTAAAAGTTAACACTGAGCAAGAGATAATGATGGTGGTTGCTGTAAACAAATATTCTTACCTGTATGCTTCCTCAATTCCCATCTCTATTTGCTTATACATGAATTTCTTGCCCAGTGCAATCACTGCTTTACTTTTATGAGTAATTGCTTCAACTGTTCTCAGAGTCTCTGTCTCTGTAACAGTAATGAATTAAGACACACACAATGAATTATTGTAATACACAATAATGCACTGTGCTGGCCACCTGAATATTAAACTAAATACAATACAAAAAATGTTATTGGTAATTTTATAAAAAATTGAAACTAAGTTATTTTTAATTTAGACTTCAAAGATGTGAGGAGAATTTTTCTAGTAATTTCTATATGGTACTTGTTTAGCACTTAAAACATCATTAAATCTTACAATTACAGTATTAAGAAATGCTGGTAATTAATAATAAATAACCACAGAGAAGCAATATGTAAGGTAGCCATATCTAGGAGCAACTTCTCGTTTCTACCCCACCATGGTTAGGACTCCATAACCATACAAAGTCTTAACCGCGAAGAATGAAATGTAACGTCTATAACAGAGAAACATACACCACCCGTCACTAAAGCTTTAGTGTCTGGATTCTTGGCCAGTTCTATAACACCATGATATAAAATAGAGTTTTTACCAATCTGCACATTATACCGGTAAGCTAGTAGATGGGGGTAAGCTAGTAAACTGGTATGGTGCCCAAAGACCATAGTGGTCACCAGTAAACAACATGATAATTCCTGCAGACGACGCTCCTCTCACCAAAATGGCGGCTCCCAACCTCCTACTCTTGCTGTATATACCCTCTATACACACGTTATATATAAGTATCTACATTTGTGTTCACCATAACGAACCACTAAGCTGGTATGGTGAGTGCAGTCAATAAAAGGTGGCCACACACAGTCAGATAACAACGCCACCACCCTCCCTCCCACAGCATTACTCCTCCCTCCATGGAGCACAGCGCTAAATATCATCACAATCCTCTTATTATCAGACCCATGGTCAGTTTTATCACAGTCAGGGGTCTTCTGTAATAATTTATCGCTACATAATAGCATGAACAAGTATATTATGGCATTTTTAGGCGATGCTGTGGTCACAAGCTGAACAGCAGTGCTGTGAGCTCATGCTGCGTGCGTCAGGCTTGGTAGCTTACTCGATACTGAGGCCCCTAACACCCGGAGTTTGGCCCACGATTTTTTTTTTAAAATGGCGTCTGTTTACAAGAGCCCTGATGAAGGTGTGGTGAACCCCGTGTATCCGCAGGCCGTTTAAATCTTGCGTAGTACTCCAACGCATCATATGATGCGATGCGCAATTTACTGCAAGTCGGTCAAAGCATCATATGATGCGATGCGCTATTGAAGGGTTAAAAGTAGAGAACTTAAAGCCATGATCGGTGGCCCAAGACGACACGGCATCAATCGCAAGTTGAAGCCGGCGCTGAAGAAAAGGCGAATCATCCCCCTGACAGCAAAGGGTAAGATCATCGACATAGAGAGCGGAGAAGACACCTGAAGGAAGAGAGGAAAGATGACCATTGAGGGCAACCAGAAAGAGAGTAGTGCTCAGAACACTACCCTGGGGCACACCTTCGTATTGCTGAAAAGAGGCAGAGAGAGCGGTACCAAGGCGCACCCGAAAGGAACGACGAGAGAGGAAGCTGCGGAGAAAGAGAGGGAGATGACCACGAAGGCTAAAAGAATGAAGCTGGGATAGAATATGATAATGCCAAGTGGTGTCGTAAGCCTTTTCCAGGTCAAAAAGGACGGCAACAACGGAGGTCTTCGCAGCAAAAGCAGTACGAATATAGACCTCCAAGTTCACTAGGACATCTGTCGTGCTGCGGCACTTGCGGAAACCAATTGAGAAGGGGAGAGGAGGTGATGGTGTTCCAGGAACCACATCAGACGAACGTTAACCATACGTTCAAAGAGTTTGCAGACACAACTGGTGAGGGCAATAGGGCGAAAGTCCTGAGGGGAAGTACCCAGAGACCCTGGTTTGCAAACAGGGAGGACACCAGCATCGAGCCAGTCCTCAGGGACGGACGACGACTCCAGATCCGATTATACAGACTCAGTAAATACTGAGACGTGCACGGAGGGAGATGGCGAAGCATCTCATAATGAATACCATCGGAGCCCGCCGCCGTAGAACCGCAGAGGGCCAGGGCAGAACGAAGTTCAGAGAGAGAGAAGGATCATTATAGGAAAGTCGAAGACGAGTGCAGAAATCTAAAGGACGAGACTCAAGGACAGGTTTACGAAGAAGGAAAGATTGAGAAGATGAAGACCAGAGCTGACAGAAGAAAAGTGAGAACCCAGTTCAGTAGCAACCTGCAACGGGTCCGCCACAAGAGTACCACGGAGGTGAAGGACCGGGAAACATCGGGAACGAACTTACCCGCTATCTTGCGGATACACTTCCAGATCTGTCGCAGGGGAGTTTCGGACGTAATTGTGGAGACATAAGAAGTCCAACATTCACGTTTAGTCGTACGGATGGCCCTACGGGCCACCGCACTCGCTTTCCGAAAGAAAAGAAAGGAATCGGTCGTCTGCCGACGGCGGTGCCTCTTCCAGGCTGCACGCCTACAGCGAACAGCCCGAGCACAGTCCGCATTCCACCAGGGAACACACTTCCGTGGACCCCGAGAGGAGAGCGAGGAATAGAGCGGAGGGCAGCGTCGATGACAGTGTCATGAAAAAGGAGGAGAGCGCGAGGGAGAGGCAGAAGGGAAAGGTCAGAGAGAGCAGCACTGAGGGTAAATAGGTTCCAGTCCGCTTTAGCAAACTGCCACCTAGGAAAAAGAGAGGGAAGGGCGAAAAGAGAAAAAGGAAACAAGGATAGGGAAATGATCACTGCCATGGAGGTCATCAAGAACCTGCCACGTGAAATCTAGTAAAGAGAAGAAGAGCAGAGAGAAAGATCAAGACAGGAAAGGGTGCGAGTCCGAGAGTCCAAATGAGTGGGCTCACCAGAATTCAGAAGAGACAGGAAGAAGAGAGGAGAAACGGCTCAAGAAGGCGACCCCGGGAATTCGTCAGAACATCACCCCAAAGAGAATGACGACAATTGAAGTCACCCAGCAGGAGCACAGGCTCCGGCAAGGAGTCCAAGAGGTGCTTCAAATCAGAAGAGAAAGCGGGACACTCGGGGAGAGAGAAATGGAACAAACTGTGTACCATTTCCCCACAAAGATACGAGCAGCAGAACAATGGAGAGGCAAAGGAAAAAGTAAAGGAACAAAGGGAACATCAGCGCGAATCAAGAGAGCAGAAGAATTAGGAGCCCCAGCAATGGCTGGGGGGGGGGGAGGGAGAAGGAATAGCCACGAAAACAACCAGGACGAGCACCAAGCATTGGCTCCTGGAGACAGACACAAAGGGCGAAAACCGCGAAATCAGAAGTTGGAGTTCGAGGAAATTGGCGTAATAACCTTGAACGTTCCATTGAAGAAGAGACATCGACGAGAAGAGTAAGGACAACAACAGAGAACAAGGAAGAAACAGGCGAAAGAGCAACACAGCACGTTAAAGAATATCAGGGTCGGGATCAGGGTCAGCAAAGTCAGGGTTAGGGGGCATGGGTAAACTAAGCAAGACGGAGGGAAAGAAGCAGGAGAGCAGACCAGGTGGTGGGCGGGCGAGGTCCGGAGGAGGAGGAGGAGACAACGGAGAGGAGCAGTCAAGGACAGCAGCAGGAAGAGGAGGAGTAGAAGAGGGAGCGCACGTCAGCAAGAGCAGCAACCGAAAGGGAAGCAGGGGCCAAAGAAACCTCCATAGCAGGAACAGGGGGCGTAACCACTGAATGGGAGGGAAGGAGCAATAGAGCCAGAAGGAGGGGCTGAGGAAGAAAGCGAAGCCTTCTTACCC
>WNGS01010844.1:44013-69485 GCA_020271785.1 Procambarus virginalis
AACACGAGAGAGGAAGCTGCGGAGAACGAGAGGGAGATGACCACGAAGGCCAAAAGAATGAAGCTGGGATAGAATATGATAATGCCAAGTGGTGTCGTAAGCCTTTTCCAGGTCAAAAAGGACGGCAACAACGGAGGTCTTCGCAGCAAAAGCAGTACGAATATAGACCTCCAAGTTCACCAGGACATCTGTCGTGCTGCGGCACTTGCGGAAACCAAATTGAGAAGGGGAGAGGAGGTGATGGTGTTCCAGGAACCACATCAGACGAACGTTAACCATACGTTCAAAGAGTTTGCAGACACAACTGGTGAGGGCAATAGGGCGAAAGTCCTTAGGGGAAGTACCCAGAGACCCTGGTTTGCGAACAGGGAGGACAACGGCATCGAGCCAGTCCTCAGGGACGGACGACGACTCCCAGATCCGATTATACAGACTCAGTAAATACTGAGACGTGCACGGAGGGAGATGGCGAAGCATCTCATAATGAATACCATCGGAGCCCGCCGCCGTAGAACCGCAGAGGGCCAGGGCAGAACGAAGTTCAGAGAGAGAGAAGGGATCATTATAGGAAAGTCGAAGACGAGTGCAGAAATCTAAAGGACGAGACTCAAGGACAGGTTTACGAAGAAGGAAAGATTGGGAAAGATGAAGACCAGAGCTAACAGAAGAAAAGTGAGAACCCAGTTCGGTAGCAACCTGCAACGGGTCCGCCACAAGAGTACCACGGAGGTGAAGGACCGGGGAAACATCGGGAACGAACTTACCCGCTATCTTGCGGATACGCTTCCAGATCTGTGGCAGGGGAGTTTCGGACGTAATTGTGGAGACATAAGAAGCCCAACATTCACGTTTAGCCGTACGGATGGCCCTACGGGCCACCGCACTCGCTTTCCGAAAGAAAAGAAAAGAATCGGTCGTCTGCCGACGGCGGTGCCTCTTCCAGGCTGCACGCTTACAGCGAACAGCCCGAGCACAGTCCGCATTCCACCAGGGAACACACTTCCGTGGACCCCGAGAGGAAGAGCGAGGAATAGAGCGGAGGGCAGCGTCGAAGACAGTGTCATGAAAAAGGAGGAGAGCGCGAGGGAGAGGCAGAAGGGAGAGGTCAGAGAGAGCAGCACTGAGGGTAAATAGGTTCCAGTCCGCTTTAGCAAACTGCCACCTAGGAAAAGAGAGGGAAGGGCGAAAAGAGAAAAAGGAAACAAGGATAGGGAAATGATCACTGCCATGGAGGTCATCAAGAACCTGCCACGTGAAATCTAGGTAAAGAGAAGAAGAGCAGAGAGAAAGATCAAGACAGGAAAGGGTGCGAGTCCGAGAGTCCAAATGAGTGGGCTCACCAGAATTCAGAAGAGACAGGGAAGAAGAGAGGAGAAACGGCTCAAGAAGGCGACCCGGGTATTCGTCAGAACATCACCCCAAAGAGAATGACGACAATTGAAGTCACCCAGCAGGAGCACAGGCTCCGGCAAGGAGTCCAAGAGGTGTTTCAAATCAGGAAGAGAAAGCGGGACACTCGGGGGGAGATAAATGGAACAAACTGTGTACCATTTCCCCACAAAGATACGAGCAGCAGAACAATGGAGAGGCAAAGGAAAAAGTAAAGGAACAAAGGGAACATCAGCGCGAATCAAGAGAGCAGAAGAATTAGGAGCCCCAGCAATGGCTGGGGGGGGGGAGGGGAGAAAGGAATAGCCACGAAAACGACCAGGACGAGCACCAAGCATCGGCTCCTGGAGACAGACACAAAGGGGCGAAAACCGCGAAATCAGAAGTTGGAGTTCGAGGAAATTGGCGTAATAACCTCGAACGTTCCATTGAAGAAGAGACATCGACGAGAAGAGAAAGGACAACAACAGAGAACAAGGAAGAAACAAAGGCGAAAGAGCAACACAGCACGTTAAAGAATATCAGGGTCGGGATCAGGGTCAGCAAAGTCAGGGTTAGGGGGCATGGGTAAACTGAGCAAAGACGGAGGGAAAGAAGCGGGAGAACAGACCAGGGGTGGGCGGGCGGGGTCCGGAGGAGGAGGAGGAGACAACGGAGAGGAGCAGTCAAGGACAGCAGCAGGAAGAGGAGGAGTAGAAAGAGGGGAGCGCACCTCAGCAAGAGCAGCAACCGAAAGGGAAGCAGGGGCCAAAGAAACCTCCATAGCAGGAACAGGGGGCGTAATCACTGAAATGGGAGGGGAAGGAGCAACAGAGCCAGAAGGAGGGGCTGAGGAAGAAAGCGAAGCCTTCTTACCCGCCGGGGAGGAGGAAGGAGAGGGGCCAGGCTTACGCTTCTGACTTAAAGAGACCGGTGTCCCAGCAACAACGTACCGGGCAACGGATTCCAGTGTCTCAACAGGAGAAGCTGAACGGGAGCACACACGACGGCCGTTAGGAGAGCGATGGACATCCGCCTGCACTGACAGGCGGCGGGGAGAGTCAATAGATGGAGGAAAAGAAAGGGAAGGAGGATCGGAGGGAGACGAGGAAGAAGACACAGGAGACACGACAGACCGGGTAGAAAGAAGGGGAACCCCAGACAGAGGACCAGGAGGGGGACCTTCGGGACAGAACTCAAAGGAACAGAGGAGGGGGCAGTGGGCGTATCAGGGTCCAAGGCCCGGAAACGGTTGTGAGTCTGAGGAAGAAGGGAAGGACGAGGAGAGGAAGAGCGCAACACGCGAGCATAAGAGACGTTAGCATAAGGCGGGAGCCGGCGAACCTGGCGCCTCGCCTCAGGAAAAGATAAACGCTCCCGGTGCTTCAAGTTGAGGACGGCTGCCTCAAGCTTGTAATGGATACAGGCACGGGAGAAGGTAGGATGGGCCTCACCACAGTTGAGGCAGCGAGCTTGGGGAGAAGTGCACTCCGACTTAGAGTGACCTTCACCCCCACACAAAGGACAGAGAGAGACAGTCCCAGAGCAGCGGATGGCACCATGCCCAAACCTCCAGCATTTGTTACAAAGCCGGGGAGAAGGAATATACTCCTGGACAGAGCACCTGGCACCAGCAAGAATGACAGAGGATGGAAGGGTCCTACCATCAAAGGTGATCTTCACAACACGAAGGGGTTGACGGCGACGACCACGAGGGGGACGAGTAAACGAGTCAACCTGGAGGACAGAATGGCCTTGGGCATCAAGGATATGCCGAATATCATCGTGGCAATCCTGCAGATTCCGAACACCGGTTGCAACATGGGGCGGGAGGAGAATAGTGCCAACACTGGCATTCATCCGAACGTTCTTGGAGACCCGAACAGGGATCTCGCCAAGGCAAGATAAGGCAGCCAAGCGGGAAGCTGCATCCTGAGAAGGAGCAGCAACAACACGTGTACCGAGACGAGTGGGGTTGAAGGTAACGGATGCATCCACGGAATCAACAAGATGCCGATGGAGGGAGAAATCGTCAGGAGGCGCAGAATCAAGAGGGAGGAGATCAAAGTATTTGGCCCAGGAAGCGGGACCAAACAAGGCCTGATACGCGTCAGTACGGGAAGGAATCGAGCGAGTGCGGCCGGGGCGCGAACGGCATTGAGAACCCCTAGAGAGAGAAGGGACAAAAGGCGCAGTAGTCACAACGAGAGACTTAGCCGCACCAGGGGACGAAGTGGTCACCACTGGGGGCTGGAGGCTCGACCCAACTACAGAGGAGGGAGGGGAGCTGGGGGAAGAAGTCAGGATGGTCAAAGGAGGAGCAAGGTCGGGGCCCAACGCAGCAGGAGCTACAGAGCCGGGTCTTCCAATACAGGCCAACTCGGGGGCTTGGTCGCCCACCCCACGAGTCTGAGAGGGTACAAAAGAAACATTCAACGACATATATACGAGGAAAAAGGAATTCATCCACGAATGTGCCCCCATACCCACCATGGAGCCACAATTAGAGGCAGGACACCCAACAGGAAGCTATCGCCGATCATGCCGGGGCCCCCTAGGGGTGCGTCGTGAGTATACGCCCCACAAACGCCACCTTAAGAACCGTCAGTCCGTCGAGATCGGGTTCAGCGACGAAAGGGGGATTGACAATAAAAGGTTCCCCTCGCTCTCGACGTTGGGTACTACAGTTCTACGGGTGCAAGAGTATGCCTCCTCAAGCACCCGGGTGTCAAAATAGAAGAAGTCCAAAGAAAGATCCAAAACAAGCAAAAGGTCGGCAGGAAACAACAAGCAGATAGGAGAAGAGGGGGAGAAAAACGAAACAGAAGGAAAAGGTGCTCGGCATAATTAGAGAGGACGGCAGCAGGAGCACAAGGCTAGAAAAGGACAGAGGACTGTCCCAAGGAGCATCACACTCCGGCAGCCGCCCACTAAGCCCCCCTCACGGCAGCAACGAGCCGAGCGGGGAGGGGGGCGATATTTTTTATTTCTTAAAGTGTGGCCCTGGAGGGGCAACCCCCCAACTGGCCTGTGACACTCCCATACACTCCCTCAACCAATGATTCAACTTGGAAAGCTGGGTGAGACTGGCCCATAGCATCTGGTTTCCAACCTCAGACAAACACACATATTAATTTTTATACATACTGTATAGATATCCCATCAACTGGCCATGATTATTAAAATTATACTGTGCTTATGACCATGTGTTTTTGTTGGCTCCTTCATTGCAGAAAGCTTAGATCAATATTATTGTCAGAATAGTTATAGTTTTAATAATACAAAATTAAAACTACAGCACACAAGAATTATATTCAGTACCTAGTTCATTCTCGGAGACAAGTTTCGACACCAGACCAGCACGTAGAGCTTCTTCTGCTGTGATGGGCAGGCCCGTGAGCAGCATGTGAGCAGATACTTTTCGTGGAACACTCCTCACCAGTGGAATACCAGGTGTAGAGCAGAATATACCAACACTTCCACTGCCAATCAAAATTTTTAAGACTTGAGTAAATATGATATCTTGAGGTTATCTTGAGATGATTTCGGGGATTTTTAGTGTCCCCGCGGCCCGGTCCTCAACCAGGCCTCCACCCCCAGGAAGCAGCCCGTGACAGCTGACTAACACCCAGGTACCTATTTTACTGCTAGGTAACAGGGGCATAGGGTGAAAAAAACTCTGCCCATTGTTTCTGCGGGCGCCTGGGATCGAACCCAGGACCACAGGATCACAAGTCCAGCGTACTGTCCGCTCGGCCGACCGGCGACCAGTATGATAAATACTTTTGCAAGCAGAATCATTTGGTTGTTCCCTCTGACGTGATCTGCTGTGCTTGTAGGACAGGATCATGCACAGCCAGGCAGAACAATATTACTCAACAATAGTGCCACAGAGAATTTTTCTAGTGGTCCCTACATGGTTATTATAGATGCTGAAGAGCTACTGAAGAACATGACCAACTAATCAACATGACCAACTAATCAAATTTGAGCTCTTTCAAAGCTGTATTATAGTAAAGCACAGAAATGAGAGTACTGTACATTGTATTTATAAATACAGTGGTACCTCGAATAACGATTTTAATCCGTTCCGGCGCTGAGCTCATCATGTGAAATGCTCGTCTCTCAAAACGAATTTCCCCATTTAACATATTGGAAATAAAAATAATCCGTTCCACCACCAAAAATCATGACTATGACATTCAATTTTTTAAATAATGGAGCATCCTACCCGACATACACTGAACGAACCGTTATGACATTTGTCTGTTTTTCAAATTTGTTCAACTTTTATTTTTTATAGCAAATGGTTTGTTCAGTGTTTGTCAGGTAAGCTGCTCCATGTTTCTTAAACGAAAAAAAAATGAATTTGAAAAACGGACAAATACCACAAAGGTTTGTTCAGTGTTTGTCAGGTAGGCTGCTCCATTATGACAATCTTTCTTTGTTTCAAATGTGTTCAATTTGTTTTGTATTTTTCATTTATTAATAATTGAGCAACCTACCTGACAAACACTAAACGAACCTTTATGGCATTTATGCATTTTTCATATTTGTTAAAAAAATTAAAAAAAAAAAAAATTTTGTTAAGAAACATGGAGCAGCCTACCTGACAAACACCGAACAAACCTTTTAGATATTTTGTTCTTTTTTCAAATTTTTTAATTTTTTTTGCTTTTTTTTTCCCAAGAAACATGGAGCAGCCTACCTGACAAACACTGAACGAACCTTTTTGACATTAGTTCTTTTTTTCAATTTATTTCTTTATCCTATCAAAAAAGTATGCTTTGCGATATCACAGCAGTCACCCCTTTACATCCCAGCATCTTTAAACAAAACAAAAAATTTGTTTGCATCGTCGGAGGTGTCCGTGAATGTGCGAGCAGCAGCTGAAACGCACCATGTGGTTTTCTCGTTAATCAAATGAGCACTCGCCAATTGAGGCACATTGTCAGCAATCGGTGCGCTCGTTATTCAAAATGCTTGTAAATTGAGGCGCTCGTCACTCGAGGTTCCACTGTATTGTATAACCATGTTTGTAAGGGTTTATCAATTAATTCATCAAGTATTCACTATGTATTAAGAAATACATGAGGTTAGTACTTAAATAAATAGCAGCTGCCTCATATAGGCCAATAAGCCTTCTGCAGTCCCCCTTTATTCTTATGTTATAAAGTGGACAAAACAAGAAATCCCTCAAGTTCGCAGATGAAATTGACATTTTGGGATTGAAGTTTGACACTTCAATGACAACAAAGCCACATACTTAATATTAATTAACCTAGCTCAAAAGTTAGCCAGAAAATTTACAGCCTTATGATGCATTTTACACCTTCACAACAAGGACTGCTAAACCTTATATGAAGCACAAGTAGGCTCTCATCTAGTGTATGAAACTCTTTCCTGGATTGACTGTCCCCCCATCATTCATCAGACTTTTGAACAAAGTAAAGAGCCATGCAAAACGCTCATTTCTGGTCTTGAAAAAGTCTGGTGGGAATGGTCACACCTTTGTGACGATGGTGGTCTTACCACTATGTACAAGGCTCAAAGTTCCGCACCTGGCCCAACTCTGTGGACAACCGGTAGTTGCCACCTGTAGCACTAGGCTCTCAACCTTTAACAGTCTCATGCTGGAACTGTCTTTCTCAAGAACATCACTCCATCATTAATCATTTATTCCTAGGCTGACTCACATTTGGAATTTGTATGCTCAACATGTTAATACAAGAAAGATCAGGTCAACTGATCATATGAAGACTCTGCCATCAGTTTGCTATGAGCTCATCCTGTTCCTTATAGGATTGTTACCTAATGTTGTTAATAAAGTTTATTTGTATTGATGCATATAATTAGGCTCATGAAATACATGGGTCTAAGAGTAGGTTTGAACTGAGTTGAGGTAAGATTACAGCTCTTGCTTGCAGTGTCACTAGGTATATCATTTGACAGCCCTCATGAACCCTTGTCTTAGTTTAAGGTAAGGTAATTATCAAAAGAAGGCACCAAACCGGGAAGGCTATGTAGGACCATCAAAGTGCGAAATAATCAGAGGGCGCTAAATATCACCAAGAATGCCAATACGAGAACAAAAACGCATAAGGCGAACAATATCAAAAGTATCCGATTCACCTAGAATTCTATCGAGGGACAAGTGATTGCGAGGGACGGTCGGAAAGCAAGACACAAGCTCGTCCTGGAAGTCAGGACATTCAACAAGGATATGCACAACTGTAAGAGGGACAACGCAACTCGGACAATAAGGAGCAGGGCGGCACTCCATTAAGTGACCGTGGGTTAAGCGAGTATGGCCAACCCGCAACAGTGCCAAAGCAGTTTCCCACCGCCGGTTACGGTGATAGGAGGAAGGCCACGGGGACACACTACGTTTGAGAGTACGCAGCTTGTTACTAACCACAGAGGACCAACAACCCTACCAACGGGCAAGGATGGAGAAATGAATAACAGGATAAAAGTCGGAATAAGGAATACCTGTACGGGAGATGAGACAAGAACGGATAGCGTCCTTAGCGGCAGCATCCGCACGCTCATTGAAAGAAACACCAATATGGCTGGGAACCCAGCAAAACTCTACCGATTTAAATTTACTAGAAATAAGAAACAGCCAATGTTGAATCTCGATGAACACCGGATGGACAGGATTAAAGGACCCTAGAGCCATAAGAGCACTACGAGAGTCAACTACAACCACAAAGGAGGAATGAGAATGAGAAAGCAAGAGACGGAGAGCATAGAGAATAGCATCAAGTTCCGCCGTAAAGACGCTAGCCTCTGAAGGGAGGCGACACATATAAGTACGGTCAGGAAAAACAACAGAGTAGCCCACACAGTCCGCAAACTTAGACCCATTGGTGAAGATGGAAATAGAGTGGGAGTGCGAAGAAAAGTGCTCAGGGGAAGAGGCTTTTCAGAATTGTAGGAGGGGTAAAGGCTTTAGTAATACAAGTCAAGGACGTACAAAACTTGGGAAGGGGGACTCTCCACGGAGGCAAGGAAGGAACAATATGAGGAGAAACATTAGAAATATGAACAGAAAGAGTATCCTGTAAGCGAGATAACCGGACAGAAAGTGGGAGACGATGAAGAGGAACAGGAGCTACAGGAGGAGGAAAAGTCAAAGCACGACAGAGGCGAGAGGATGTTGTAGGGACCGCGTAAGATAGCGAAGACAGTAGCGATCACGGCGGTCCTGAAGAGAGAGAAAGCCAGTGTCAACATACAAACTGAGGGCGGGAGTCGAACGAAAGGCACCAGAGCTGAGACGCAACCCAGTATGGTGCAAAGCATCAAGACGGCGAAGCGTAGAAGGAGAAGCAGAAGAGTAAGCAGGGCAACCATAATCGAGTTTAGACAGGACGAAAGAGGAGTGCAAATAGAGGAGCATGCGCCTATCTGCTCCCCAAGAAGTATGGGACAAAACCTTAAGTAGGTTAAGGGCCTTAGAGCATTCAACTCGGAGGTAAGAGATATGGGCTGACCAAGACAAACGAGTGCCAAAGACTAACCCCAAGCGCTTTGCGGAATCCCTGTACACAATGGGATGACCATAAAGTGACAAAGAGGGACGAAGAACGACATGCTTCCGAGTAAAAGTCATAGCACAAGTCTTAGACGCAGAAAACTTGAAGCCATGATCGGTGGCCCAAGATGACATGGCATCAATCGCAAGTTGAAGCCGCCGTTGAAGGAGAGGCGAATCATCACCCCGACAGCAAAGGGTAAGATCATCAACATAGAGAGCAGAGAAGATGCCAGAAGGAAGAGAGGAAAGAAGACCGTTGAGGGTAACTAGAAAAAGAGTAGTGCTCAGAACACTACCCTGGGGTACACCCTCATACTGCCGAAAAGGGGCAGAGAGAGCAGTACCAAGCCGCACACGAAAGGAACGACGAGAGGAAGCTCTGGAGGAAGAGAGGGAGATTCCCATGAAGGCCAAAAGAATGAAGTTGAGACAGAATATGATACTGCCAGGTAGTGTCTTAAGCCTTTTCCAGGTCAAAAAGGATGGCAACAACGGAGGTCTTCGCAGCAAAAGCAGTACGAATATAGACCTCCAAGTTCACCAGAACGTCCGTTGTGCTGCGGCACTTGCAAAAACCAAATTGAGAAGGGGAGAGGTGGTGATAGTGTTCTAAGAACCACATCAAACGAACGTTAACCATACACTTAAAGAGCTTGCAGACACAACTCGTGAGGGCAATAAGGCGGAAGTCCTTGGGGGATGACCCGAGAGACCCTGGTTTCCGAACAGGGAGTACAACAGCATCAAGCCAGTCTTCAGGGACCGACGACGACTCCCAGACCCGATTGTACAGACTCAGTAAATACTGAGACGTGCACGGAGGGAGATGGCGAAGCATTTCATAATGAACGCCATCGGAGCCCGGTGCCATAGAACCGCAAAGGGCTAGGGCAGGCTGAAGCTCAGAGAGAGAGAAGGGATCATTATAGGGAAGGTGAAGATAAGTACAGAAATTTAAAGGATGAGATTCAAGAAGAGGCTTACGAAGAAGGAAGGATTGGGGGAGATGAGAACCAGAACTAACAGAGGAGAAATGGGAACCCAGTTCGGTCGCAACCTGCAACGGGTTGCTTGGTACTCGTCTTGGTCGCTTCCGTGGCTATTCTTCTTGGCGCCACAAGAGCACCATGGAGGCGAAGGACCGGTGAGACATCGGGAACGAACTTACCCGCAATCTTGCGGATACGCTTCCAGACCAGTGGGAGAGGAGTTTCAGACGTAACGGTGGAGACATAAGACGTTCAACAAGCACGTTTAGCCGCACGGATGGTCCTATGGGCCACCGCACTCGCCTTCCGAAACAAAAGAAAAGACTCAAATGTCTGCCGGCGGCGATGTCTCTTCCAGGCTGCACGCTTACAGCGGACAGCTCGAGCACAGTCCATATTCCACTAGGGAATGCGCTTCCGCGTTCCCCGAGAGGAAGAGCGAGGAATAGAGTGGAGGGCAGCGTCAAAGACAGTGTCATGAAAAAGAAGGAGGGCGCAAGGGAGAGGCAGAATGGAGAGGTCGGAAATAGTAGCACGGAGAGTAAAAAGGCGCCAGTCAGCCTCAGCAAACCGCCACCTAGGGAAGGAGAGAGGAGGGCAAAAAGAGAAAAAAGAAACAAGGATAGGAAAACAGTCACTGCCATGGAGGTCATCAAGGACCCGCCACCCGAAATCTAAGGAAAGGGATGACGAGCACAGAGAAAGATTGAGACAAGAAAGGGAGCGAGTCCGAGAGTCCAAATGAGTGGGCTCACCAGAATTAAGAAGGGACAGGGAAGAGGAGAGGATGAATGGTTCAAGGAGGCGATCCCGGGTGTTTGTCAGCACATCACCCCAAAGGGCATGACGACAATTGAAATCACCCAGCAGGAGCACAGGCTCCGGCAAGGAGTCTAGGAGGTGTTTAAGATCGGGAAGAGAAAGTGGGACAGTGGGGGGGAGATAAATGGAACAAACCGTGTACCATCTACGCAGAAAGACACGGGCGGCAGAACAGTGGAGAGGCGAGGAAAAAAGGGGACAAAGGGAACATCGGAGCGAATCAAGAGAGCAGAAGAATTATGAACCCCAGCAACAGCTGGGGGGGGGGGGAGAGAAAAGAATAGCCACGGAAGCAACCAAGACGAGCACCAAGCATCGGCTCCTGGAGACAGATACAAAGGGGCGAAAACTGTGAAATGAGAAGTTGAAGGTCAAGGAAATTGGCGTAAAATCCACGGATGTTCCATTGAAGAAAATACATCAGCAAAGAGAGAGAGGAGAGTAACAGAGAGCAAAGAAGAAACAAAGGTGAAGAAGAGAAGCTCCGAGCTCTCAAGGCTGTTGCAGGTTATCACTCAGGCTATGGTGCCAATGTCAGAATTGTCAAAACGATGTACCTTGCATACATCAGATCTTTAGTGGATTATGCTGCACCTCTGCTTGTTTTGATGCCTGAAAGAAAGCTTAGAGGGCTTGAAAAATTGCAGAACGAAGCCTTGAGGATAATCCTTGGGTGCCCTCGTACCACAAAGATACTTAATATGAGAAAGGAATTTAATATTCTGAGTGTTGTTGATCGTGTTACTGAAATTAACTGTCAAATTGGTATAAAAATGCTTAGGTTAACTCATCCTAATCCTTGCACAGAAGCCCTCCAGAATTACTTTATTGAAGATCAGCATTGTTCCAAATGGATAGCAAAAACTGGAACTCAACTCAGAATGTATCAGGTTCATGATTTGTACCAAGAGAAACAACAACGGCACTTTCCTTCACAGTGGGAGGTTACACCCTTTCCAGTTTTAATCCCTCCCTTTCCACCCAAGAAGCAAATTAGAGATCAGCCTAAGTTTCGTCTTGAGGCAAAGCTCAACGCCTTAAGCCATATTGATGCTCTGTCCACAGAGCATTCTCTCTCTCAAATCATATACACTGATGGTTCCCTACACCTCACCACGGGTGCAGCTGGAAGTGCAGTTGTTCTGACAATGGGCGATGGCTTGTACTTTGAGTGGGGAGTCCGTATAAACAACTGGGCCTCTACCCTTCAGACTGAACTATTTGCCTTGCTCCTTGCACTGAAATGTGTACAAGTCTCCAAACTTGATACATTAATTGTAAGTGACTCCTTATCATCCTTAAATGCTCTCAACTCTTTAAGACATAACTGTAACATGCTCGTGTCTGAAGCTAGACACAAATACAACAAAATTATTAAGGATGGTAACAAAGTCCATTTCATGTGGTCTCCATCTCATGTTGGCTTCCGAATGCATGATAGAGCTGATAAGTTAGCCAAAGAATCTGCCTTTAAGGAGCCGTTGAGTGTAACATTGGATTGTCAATGAGCAATCTGAGAGCAGCAGTACACCGAGAACTTCAACAAGATCTTGTAGATCTGAGGCAAAGTGAAATTGACACCAGTAATTCCATCTATCATCATACTATCATGCAAGAGGAGCCACACATCTATGGATCATCCAATAAAATCAGCCGACTTCTAGATGTTACTACTGCTCGGCTTAGACTCGGTTACAAGTATCTCTGGGAATTCTCATTATCTGCCGATGTAGACTTGACCAAATGTAAACTGTGTCAACAAAATTATTCGCACACCCTCCATCACTATGTGATGGAGTGCGAAAAGATACGTGAATTTAAAGACAATTCAATAACCAATGTTCCAGCGATGTGTAAATATTTCATTCAAAATGATCTGCTTCCAGAAATTTTAGCCAAATATCCCCAGTTTGCTAACTGTAGGTAGTAACTGAGGGATTGTAACCTATCCACCGCTGCCCGCTGGATGGGGGGCGGTGTGCAGGACAAACATATAAATTGTGACACTAGCTCTCCACATATGTCAGTTGCTTAACCCTTAACATGCTCGGGGTTTAATATCCTGTCATCCCCACAGGGGCATGTCATTTTGAAAAAAAAAAAATTGTTTTTTCTTCCTAACCTGTTAATTTGTGTTCACTGATCACGGGAAAAATAATAACAAAATCGTATGTGCCATATATTGCCCGCTATAGGGCGGGGAAGTCTGGCAAATTATAGGCGCTGACTCAGCATGCGTCCCAGGCGGTCTGTTGCTCGCCAGCTGTCAGGCCAGAGTTGCCACAAAGAGATAATTACCCAATTATTTCAATGTCTCTGATTGATTTTTCATAGTTTTTTTGCTGTAATATTATTCAATAATGTGTAGTTTGATATATTTATATAATAAAATGAGTGAATCATTGCTGTACTCAAAAGTATGGTGTGCATATTGTTGATTCAGTTATGTTCATCAATCAGTGAACAAATACTTTGTCGGTTATTACACTATAACAATGTCCGTTTACAGTCTCCGTGGTGTAGTGGTAAGACACTCGCCTGGCGTTCCGCGAGCGCTATGTCATGGGTTCGTATCCTGGCCGGGGAGGATTTACTGGGCGCAATTCCTTAACTGTAGCCTCTGTTTAACGCAATAGTAAAATGAATTGTGTACTTGGATGAAAAAACGATTCTTCGCGGCGGGGATCGTATTCCAGGGACCTGCCCGAAACGCTACGCGTACTAGTGGCTGTACAAGAATGTAACAACTCTTGTATATATCTCAAAAAAAAAAAAAACAGCACAGGTTATATATAAGTATCTGCATGTTTTGTTCACTATAACGAACCACTAAGTAGCTATTATGAGTCAAAAAGTAACGAGGAGTGACCGCCGTGTACCAGCCAGCCACTCCCGCCCTCCCTCCAGTCATCTGACTCGCCCACATTCTCCTCCCACAATACTGTTTTTGCTATAATTCACTATATACAGACATTATATATAAGTATCTACATGTTTTGTTCACTATAACTGTACATCTAAGCTTGTATGGTGAGTAAAGGCACAAAGACGTAGGATCTAACACAGTCAGCTGATGGCTGCTGCCCTCAAGGCCAGACGCACTAATATTTCTCCTCCAACAATACTGTGTGGTGTTATTATGCTATATCTCTTATATACAGACGTTATATATAAGTATTTACATGTTTTGTTCACCATAACTGTACATCTAAGCTTGTATGGTGAGTAAAGGCACAAAGCCATAGGACCTAACACAGTCAGCTGATGGCTGCTGCCCTCAAGGCCAGACGCACTAATATTTCTCCTCCAACAATACTGTGTGGTGTTATTATGCTATATCTCTTATATACAGACGTTATATATAAGTATTTACATGTTTTGTTCACCATAACTGTACATCTAAGCTTGTATGGTGAGTAAAGGCACAAAGCCATAGGACCTAACACAGTCAGCTGATGGCTGCTGCCCTCAAGGCCAGACACACTAATATTTTTCCTCCAACAATACTGTGTGGTGTTATTACGCTATATACACACATTATAAATACATATCTACCTGTTTTATTCACCATACTTGTACAAATAAACTGGTATGGTGCCCTTAGACCATCGTGGTAACCAGTAAACAACACCGTCGTCTGCACGGTGGCGTCGTGCAGACGACGCCACCGCCCTCACCAAAATGGCGGCTCCAAACCTTCTCTTGCTGTTTATACCCTCTATACACACGTTATATATAAGTATCTACATTTGTGTTCACTATAGCGAACCACTAAGCTGGTATGCTGAGTGCAGTCAATAGAAGGTGGCCACACACAGTCAGAAAACATCGCCACCACCCTCCCTCCCACAGCATTACTCCTCCCTCCATGGTAAATATCATCGCAATCCTGCTATTATCAGAACCCTGGTCAGTTTTATCACAGTCAGGGGTCTTCTGTAATAATATCATCGCTACATAATAGCATGAACAAGTATATTTTAGCATTTTTAGGCGATGCTGTGGTCACAAGCTGAACAGCAGTGCTGTTAGCTCATGCTGCGTGTGTCAGGCTTGGTTGCTCACTCAATACTGAGACCAATAACACCCGGGTGTTTGGCCCACGATTTTTTTTTAAATTGGCGTCTGTTTACAAGAGCCCTGATGAAGGTGTGGTGAACCCCGTGTATCCGCGGGCCGTTTAAATCTTGCGTAGTACTCCAACACATCATATGGGCGTTTGATCCAACACATCATATGACGTGATGCGCACTTTAAGGGTTAATTTAGAACCTGTACCTGAGGTCGATCTCGAATCCATTGTTGATGTGATGACTTATATTGAATTTTGTAACTAGCTCATCAAGATTGTAACTTGCTTAGCTAAATGAATTGTGGGGTTCAGTCCCTGAGCCCATTATGTGCCTCTGTAACCCTTTCCACTACTGCCCACGGGATGGGTATGGGGTGCATAATAAATGAACTAAACTAAGGTGCAGAAGGAACACAGCACGCTAAAAAAGCACAGAGTCAGGAGCAGGGTCAGCGAAGTCAGGGTTAGGGGGCATGGGTAAACTGAGTAAAGGAGGAGGGAAAGAAGCGGGAGGACAGACCAGAGGTGGACGAGCAGGGTCTGGAGGAGGAGGAAGGGGAGGAGAGGCAGAAAGAGGAGAGCGCATCTCAGCCACGGCAGTAACCGAGATGGAGCTGGGGGCTAAAGAAACCCCTACAGTAGGAACAGGGGGGCTCCACCACCGAAGCGGGAGGGGAAGGAACGATAGAATCAGAGATAGGGGGTGAAGAAGAAAGCGAAGCTTTTTTACTGACAGGGGAGGAGGAAGGAGAGGAGCCAGGTTTCCGCTTCTGACTCAAAGATATGGGCGTCCCAGCAGCAATGTACTGGGCAACAGACTCCAGCATCTCGATAGGAGAAGAAGAGCGAGAGCGAACAACACAACCATCAGGAGAGCGATAGACGTCGGCCTGCACAGTCAGGCGGCGTGGAGAGCCAAGAGACGGAGGAGAATGACAGGAAGGAAGACTAGAGGGAGAGGAAAAAGAAGACACAGAAGACGTGACAGACTGGGTAGAAAGAAGGGGAGCCCTAGACAGAGAACCAGGAGGGGGATCCTTCGGAACAGAACGGAGGGAAACAGGGGAGGTGGTGGTGGGCATGTCCGGGTCTAAGGCTCGGAAACGGTTGTGAGACTGAGGAAGGCGGGAAGGACGAGGAGAGGAAGAGCACACCACGCGAGCATAGGAGACACCAGCGAAAGAGGGGAGACGATGAACTTGGTGCCGAGCCTCAGGAAAAGACAAACGATCTCGGTGCTTCAAGCTGAGGACAGCCGCCTCAAGTTTGTAACGAATACACGCACGGGAGAAGGTAGGGTGGGCCTCACCGCAATTGAGGCAGCGGGCCTGGGGAGAAGTGCACTCCAACTTAGAGTGACCCTCGCTTCCACACAGGGGACAGAGAGAGACAGGACTAGAGCATTTGAGGGTACTATGCCCAAACCTCCAGCACTTACCGCAGAGCCGCGGAGAGGGAATATATTCCTGAACGGAGCATCGGACACCAGCAAGAATGACAGAGGGCGGAAGGGTCCTACCATCAAAGGTAACCTTCACAACCCGAAGGGGCAGACGGCGATGACCATGAGGGGGACGAGTAAATGTATCCACCTGGAGGACAGAATGACCCTGGGCCTCGAGGATATGCTTGATATCCTCATGGCAGTCCTTGAGATCCCTAACACCGGTCGCAACATGGTGCGGGAGGAGAACAGTGCCAACACTGGCATTCAACCGAGCGTTCTTCGAGACCCGAACAGGGGTCTCGCCAAGGCAGGATAAGGCGGCCAAGCGGGTGGCCGCATCCTGAGAAGGAGCAGCAACGACACGGGTACCAAGACGAGTGGGGTTGAAGGTGACAGAGGCTTCCACGGAATCGACAAGATGCCTATGAAGGGAAAAATCATCAGGAGGAGTTGAATCCAAAGGTTGGAGGTCAAAGTACTTAGTCCACGTAGCAGGACCAAACAAAGCATGGAACGAAGTAGGATGGGAAGGGAGCATACGAGAGCGGCTGTGGCGGGGACGGCAATGAGAACCCTTAGAGAGACGGTTCGAAAGGTGCAGTAGTCACAAGAAGAGATGGAGCCGTGCAAGGGGACGAGACAGTCACCACAGCAGGCATGGGGCTCGACCCAACCACAGAGGAGGGAGGGGAGCAGGGAGGGGAGCAGGGAGGAAGAGTCCGGTCTGGGCCTAAACCGGGTCCTGTAGCGGGCGCTACAGATCCCGGTCTTCCAGGACGATCCGACTCAGGGGCCTGGTCGCCCACCCCATGAGCCTGGGTAAGAGAAGTCAAGTCGTTATCCATACAGCAAACCAAACATAAGGGATGGGACCTGGAACCAAGGGATACCACCTACCAGGGCAGCCAGGGAGGCCGAGCGCAGGCCATTGCAGGAAGGGTGTGTCGTCCCCAGCGGTGCTCCCCCTTTTCAACAGGGGAGTCCTACTACTTCGTTCATTCTCCCACACTGGTGCTAAGACCCCAGTCCCCCTATCGTCCCAGCCTGGACACCCAACCATCCACTCAGGGCAGCCTCTTACAGGCGACCCCTCCCTCCAGCGGGTGGTCCGATGGCTCACAAGGCCCCTACATGGTGCCCGTCAGCACGTACACCACCCAAAGAGGGGGCAGGAGAGGGGGGCAAAGGCAACCCACACCGGTCCCAGGAAGGTGTACGTGAGCCCCTCACCACGGCAAGGAGGCACCATGGAGGGGTGTCTCCAATCCAGTTTGGCTCCAAAAATGCAAAAAATGAAAACTCGTTCGATTTCAATGAAACTTTTTTGACAAGTTCTATATGAAAAGTGTTTCATCTGGTCCAAGTTTCAGCATCGTAGCATAAATAGGAAGGGAGAAAAAAATATTGAAGTAGTTGTGAAAATTATGCCAAAATGGTCAAAATTGATTATGAATCAAAAGTGTCAACTGAAATCATAGCTATGACTCTTTGCTATCACAATAGCATATATTAAACAAATATTATAATTAGTTTAATTGGAAAAAAATTTAAGAGAAAAAAAAAAAAGGATTTTTTTTTTTCAAAATTTTTTTTTTACATTTTTTTTGGGGCGATTTACATCAAACTTACAGACCTTACTGTACGTAAGCCTATCTGTAAGGATGCCAATTTTGGAGAAAATTGGTTGATGTCAACCTCAGCCACAGATTTTAGAACCTTAGACTTTATTAATTTGTTTTTTTTCAATTGACACAAACGTTTACAAAACTTTTTCATTTTTTATTCAATTTACATGAAACTTACATAGTATATAATGGAGGGCATGTATCTACATCTGCAAGTATTCATGTTTCTCTATGTTCATTTATTGATTTTATAATAGCAATAAACATGCCATATTTGCATAATTTTGGGGGGGAACTTTGAACATTTGTATTAGGATGTTTTGGAATTTATAATACTTGCAATCCTTTATTATATGCCAATGTGTCAGAAAAGGGTCACAGAATAATTATATCTGAAATGTGTGTGAAGAAGTGTAGACTTGAAAATGTGTAAAAAACGTTGAAAAAAAAAAAAAAACTCTCTTTCTATTTACGCTGCAGTACTGAAACTTGGGACAATTTCAGCCCTTTTCATATACAACTAGTCAAATAATATTGGTTGACATTGAACAAATTTTAATATGGGATTCAAACGCCCCCTTAGTTTAAAAAAAAACAGTGTTGAATGTAATGAAACGCCAGAGGCTCCCCGAAGCTATCCAGGCTGATATGTATATTATTAGACTTTGGCATCAGTCAGTGTGAATGGAGTGCTTGGCTTACCGGAGACCACGCGTCAGAACCTGGCCCCCTCAGAGAGGCACAAGGAACAATGACCTATAGAAATGCACATGTGTGTGGAGCATTCTATGTCTGCCATCAACCAGGCAAGGCACCTAGAAAGGTGGGCGCCCCAAAACAAACTCCTAACCTGGTTAAAACTACTACTGAAAACTAACAAGTAAACAGAACTCTCCAATTGAAAAACGAGCAAACGCGCATGGTGTTACACTTGTTGCATCACTTGTCTGCGCCGCTCCCTCGGATGGGGAAGGGGAAGCCCCAGACCCATTGTGCTGGCTATCCACTTGTCAGTTCGAGACTGGATGTCAAAACACCAACCGGGGGATAGAGGGTTGCTAGGAAGCCTCTGGGTCTCACCCAGAAAATGCCATTTCATTACATTCAACGCTGGTTTTCTGGGGGGAGCCCCTTTGGCTCCCCGGAGCTACATCACAAAGACAAAAACAAGAGGGACTTACCCGGGAGGCAGTCAGCACTCGCTCCTCAACACGAAGTTGAGACAACAGGCTGCAACCGACGACCCAAAGCAAGACAGGCCCGAATGGGCCGAGGAACATTCACGAGGTAATGTACAACCAGGACCCTGTTCGACCGCCAAAAACCCTGTGCCCGAATGTCAGCCCAAGACATGTTACTGAAGACGGCAGCAAGTGTAGCAAACTTACGAACGTCATGGGCACAGGGATGGACAGAAGGCTGGCTGGACCGAATAACCCTGCAGACGACCTGAGAGACCCAAACCCTAGAACAGGGAAGAAGGTAAACTGGATCAACTCAAAGCGCATCGCCTGGTCACAGAGGCAGGGGTGAGCAAATAACGGCGGAGAGCAGATATCAGACACAACACATGATGCACCCCTGACCTGACCATCCAAGCATCAACAACCCAAGGACCCCTCCAGAATGCAGTGGTAATTCTTCGCTAGAAAAGAAGAAGACGGCTGCAACCGAACAAACCTATCATCTCGACCAAAAGAGCAGAAACCCCTGCACCGGAGGAGAGCATGAAGCTCCACAACCCGACCCCCAGAGGCCAATGCCAACAAGACCGAGGAGAAGAGAGATAGGAGAGAGAACCTGATCCAAGGACCAGGACAGCTCAAATGGCGCACGAGCAGGCCAGAGGTGAAATAACGCACGAGACAGCTTGCAAAATGGTGCAGAAGTAACATCAATACCGAACACAAGCTGCAGCGGCTCTGCCAATGCCGCACTATACGAGGCAACAGTATTTGGAACAAAATTATGGTCCTGAAATAACCACGAGAGAAAGGACAAAACAACCTTAACAGAAAGTGAAGTATAACATGAAGAGACAAAAAGAATGGAAAGGACCGTCGGGAACCTTCATACTGCCGCCGAGACGAAGCCTGCAAGTGGGACACCATCAAAGAAACCACCTGATCACCATACAGATGGTGATAAACTCGAGTCAAAAAGACCAGACAAGAAGACCACTCGAGGAGAAAATCGAACCAGTCTTGTAACTGACTGGACCAATCTGCTGAAAAAGGTGGAGCCACGGGAAAACCCCTGGGTTCGAACACCAATCAAGCAGCACCTGAAAAAAAGGCTGGGCTGGCCACCATGGGGCCAAGAGGACAACTCTTCCCTGGTAAGTCTCTAAGCAAGCTAGGACCTGGAGCAACAGTAGAACCATGGGGGGAAGAGGTACAGGAACCCCCACCTCGACCAGTCCTGCCGGAAGGCATCGATCCCGACGGCCTCGCAGTCAGGGAAGGGTGCCATATATACCGGAAGATGCCTCGACCATGCCGGTCCACCTCCGGGCGCCCGAACGTCTGGCAGAGCCAACTGAAGGGAGTCAACGTCAACCATCCTGAACGGTTCATTTTCCTGAACCGGCCTGTCCCGGTTCAGGAAAATGAACCGGGACAGGCTGTCCGCCTGAACATTGGATACCCCCGGACATGAATGACCAGGTGAGCCAAACCCCGAGAACTCAGCAGACGAGTCGCCCAAAGCTACCAACCCCAAAGTGCCAAGGACCACATCGAACCACCCTGGTTCGGCCAATGAACCACCGGGAAGCAGTCCAAATGGAGCCAGATCGTCAATCCGCGAGCGATCTGAACCCGCCAAAGCGAATACCACACCGCTGCGAACTCTCTCACCCAGGTGAGGGTGGAGCAGCAACAGGTGAGGGAAGGTGGAGCACCACCAGGTGAGGGTGGGATGTCCCGTACCGTGCTGTGGGCTTGACAGAAGGATGGACGCCACCACCCCTGGCCGGCCTGGTGAGCACTGGTCACAAAGACCCAGACCCAAAGACGACTCGTCCATGAACGCATCAAGCGAGGGCTCAGGTAGGCACCACGGCACTGAACCCCGAAAAACCCGAATAGGAAGCCAGCGATGTAACAGTCGACGCAAGGCCCACGGGGGGTCACACCCAGCAATCGCGAGAGAGAGAGGCGGAAGGGATGTCCCCGAAGGAACGAGAACAGCCAACGAAATCAAACTCAATCCAGCGGGTAGACCAACTTCGCAAATTCCAGTGGGTAGACCAACTTCGCAAAGTTCTGGGTCCTGCACAAACCCTTGAGCAACCACCGGGTGACCCGGGAGCCCCTCCCCAGAAACAAGCACATGTGGGACTGCAGCTGAAGGAGAGATTCCGGAGGGAGAGACAAGGAAGTGGTCCGTGAGTCCCACACAAGACCCAGCCAGGTCCGAACCTGGGAGGGGACCAGATGGGATTTCCTCCAGTTCACCAGGAACCCAAACCCGGCAAGCTGGGGAAAGAATCAAATCCCTGGCGAGGAGACGCGCGGATTGACTGGGACCCCATTCCAGCCAGTCGTTGAGGTAGGCCAACACCCGAACACCTAAAAGACCCAGATGGGCCACTATGACCCGGGTAAGGCGCGAGAAGCCAGGTTCAACCCGAACGGGAGACAACGAAAGCGGTAACCAAGATGCCCCACTACAAAACCGAGCCAGTCCCTAAACCCCAAATGAATCGGGACGTGCCAATACATGTCCTTGAGGTCTAGGGACCCCATCCAAGCGGCCAGCTCCAACAGAAGCTGGACCTGGGACAGAGTGGTCATCCAAAAGGAGGGGCAAGAAACCCAAGGGTTCAGACAGGTCAAATCCAGAATGAACCGCAGGTCCACACAGTCCTGTTTTGAGACTGGGAACAGGCGGAAAACCCACCTGAGAGATGTCGTCGTTTCAACCATGCCCAAGCACACCCACTCCAAGATGACCCGATAGAGCGCAGGAGAAGAGGCCTGCCCCGTCAGCCCCAAACCCCACGAAGGAGGAGGGGCCATCCAACTCCACCGCAGGCTGTCGGAAACGACCTGAAAATACCCACAAATTGTGAGAACAGGCGTGAGTGAACAGAGCAAGCCTTCTTCCCCATCGCCCTGTCAATGGGCCAAACTGTGAAAGGGCCGATGCCCCTTACGAGAACCCGATCTGTACACAGAGCAATCACCGCGCCGACCAGACACAGACGGTTCCAAAGGCTCCGGCTCCGAAACTGGCACTTGTGGTCTACCATGATGAGCGGAACCCCGAGGCCTGGCATGACCCTTCCGGGAGGAACCCCCCCCCCCTCCAGGGCCAATAAGTCCAACATCGGACGACAACTAACCGAGGCTGCCTGAAGAAACTGCCAACCACAGACTCTGCAAACAGCAAAGGACAAAAAAGCAAAGAAACTCTTAAGAGCCAGGGCCCGAGCAGATTCCAAAGAGGAAGCGAGCAGAACCTGCCGACACGCAAGAGACGCGCGGTGAAAACCAGACACCGCATCCTGCAGGATTGGCACAAAAAGCTTTAATAACACAGAAGACGTGCGAGCCACCGAGACCAAGGCACCTGACCCAGGAACGGCCCCAAGCGCCTCTACATCCTCTGCAAACCAATCCGAAGACAGCTCCAGGAGGGAAAAGAAGCGCAAGACCGAAGTCAGCAAGCCACGAGTGCACAAGTCCTCAGCCACAAGCGCAGCTGACAGGAAAGAAACCTGCACGTGAAGCTAAACCGCCCCAACATCCCGCAGACGGGCAGTTGCAAACAAACATGCATTAAAGTGCTCAAAGTCGCCCCCCCCCCAGGTAAACTTGGACCACCATTAACGCCTTGCACCACTCAAGTGTGCGGGTACGACAGAAAATACTCCAAGCATCCAATGACAACAATGGGCAGTCCGCAAGATAGGACGACTCAGGAACCTCATAATGAACCCAGTATAGAGACAAAGACCCAAACCTAAATGATAACAGATCCATTATAGAGGCAAAATCTGGGTCGCGCAGGAGGTAAGCCGCAATGGCCACCCGCACCTCAGTAGGCGAGATGCGGGAAGCCGAAAATCTCTGGAATGACCAAACCGAAGGACCTGAAGGGATACGGAACCAAACCCGGGGTGGGGCCGAACCCAAATCCAACTCGTACGCAGAGGGGGGAAAGGAAAACCCCACTTCTTGTAACAAAAAGCTCCGCTCAGAAGGTTGAAAAACCCAGGCGGGCTCAAGGCTCCCCAAAGTCAGCCCCTCCCCATCCCCGAGAACCTCTACATCAAACCCCTTTGACGAGTCATCCTTCAAAGCCCCGGCCTCACAAGAAAAATCTGGGGCAGCCGAAAAAGCAGGAAGGAAAGGGGCCCACTGGTCAGACCCCATCACCATGCCTGGAGGATCCGACCCAAATGCCTCTGTCGCCACCCCGGAAGGGGCAACCCCCAAAACTGCCCGAGTCTCAGAATCCTCTAAAACCAGCCCCAACCCCGAAGCCCTCGGACACTTCAGAGCCGGAAGCAAGGGAAAAAGTTGGGGGGGGGGGGACCAGGATGAACCTTAGCAGGGGAAGAACGATGGGGTGCACACTGAACCAAGGCCGAAGCGACCAACACCCCCAAGTCCGGGTCCCTATAAGCAAAGTTGGGCAGCCTGCTGCCCCTATTACCTTGAGGTGCTTCCGGGGCTTAGCGTCTCCGCGGCCCGGTCGTCGACCAGGCCTCCTGGTTGCTGTTGCCATTGCAGCAACCTATACCTAGCATGCAATGCCTGAGCTGCCTGCACCCGAATAATGTCATCAGTGGATTGGGTTAATTGAGTCATGAACAAGTAACAATGCTTGCAGGACTCTGGATCAAATGTGTTACCAACCCAACAGGCAGCATAACAGAGGCAAAAGCAATGAGCGTCACCCTAAGACAAGGGGACAGAGCAACCCTCAAATTCGCACAAGGCGAGAGGGAATCCAGGGGTCGCATCCATTGGACCCCTTACGCCCCAGCGGGGTTTCCCAGGGCCCTTAGACTGTAATCACTAAGGATAAGCCCAGGCTGCTAACTGGCGCCCAAGTTTACTAAACTTCTAAAACTGAACCCCGGGACGTGTCCACCACGGGGGGCCAAGCAGGGAGTACCACCGAACACAGAAGGTCAAGACCCTAATATAATTGGGGGTAGGGGAACAAGAGCAGACCCCCCCCCCACCAGGCAGAAACAAAAATGAAAAGAAAAACCCGGAAGAGGACAACGTACCCAGGATAGGTGAAAACTAGCTGTGCAGTGCCCCACGCCTCTACCAGTGCAAAACTATCACTTACCCCAAGGTAAGTACCTCTACCAGTAAGTAAAACTACCACTTACCCAAGATTCACCAGGGCAGTCAATCACCATGCAGCAAAAGACCAACAGAGGTAGACCCCTAGGTGACTTGTGGAAGATAACCCCAAGCCCCAAGGGTGGTACTTACAGGGCACTCAGGGAAGGGAACCCTAAGCACATGCAGCCTGAGTACCTGTGAATAATACTCACAGCTCACATGCCACCATAAGAGCAGTACTGGACACAAGGCACAGCACAATACAGAGAAACTGGAGCTGGAGTCACACGACCGAGCTGGATCACATCAGCCAAGAACTGACAGGTGGATAGCCGGCACGATGGGTCTGGGGTTCCCGCGCCTCCCTCCGGGGAGGGGGGAGCTGCGCAGACAAGCGGCACAGTAAGTGTGATGTCATGCTCCTTTGCTCGTTTTTCAATAGGGGAGTTCTGTTTACTTGTTAGTTTTCAGTAGCAGTTTTAACCAGATTAGGGGTTTATTTTGGGGTGCCTACCTTTCTGGGTGCCCAGCCCGGTCGATGGCAGACATAGAATGCTCCACACACATGGACTTGCAGGCACTTAGACTGGTCGGTACAGGGACGTCCTCACTTCTGACAGATCGACGTTCGAGTCCCGATGGTCCCCATGACAGCACCACCTCTTCACTGCACCCTATCCCAACCCATCGTCCTCCTGTTCCTTCCAAGTGCTCCATGGACAGAGAGAGTATTCTCCTGGTGTTTACTTTACTTGGGTGTATTGGGCGTAGCATGTTGAGCACTGTCTTCTATGTTGTCATTTTTGCATTACGGTCTTGGTCTTACTCACATGGTGGGTAGAGTGAATAGTTTCGTAATTTGGGTATTTATTGTAGGTGAGGTGGTGGTGGAGGCCAAAACCATCAGTAGTTTCAAAGCATTATATGACAAAGAGTGCTGGGAAGACGGGACACCACGAGCGTAGCTCTCATCCTGTAACTACATTTAGGTAATTACACATGTGCATTTCTATAGGCCATTGCTCCTTGTGCCTCTGAGGGATCCAGGTTCTGGCTCGTGGTCCCCTGTAGGCCTAGAACTCCATTCACACTGACTGATGCCAAAGTCTAATAATAAACACATCAGCCTGGGATAGCTCCAGGGAGCCGAAGGAAGTCACCCAGAAAGACAAGGGTGTGTGAGGTGAAGGTGATGGATTGTCTTATACTATATTCATATGGAAATTTAAAAAATGTAAAACATAACTAGGGGGGGGTAGCAATGGTGAATTTTCTTTCATTCATATTGATGGCTG
>WNGS01010844.1:74188-84294 GCA_020271785.1 Procambarus virginalis
GGGCACCCTTGGAGTTTCCCCTAGGACCTACTCCGGCGATACTTCCTGCAGTTTGGCGCAGTCGTCAGTGTGCAGGTGAACACGCTGTCCTTGGGGAGGTATAAGGGTATGCGTACGACATTCGTACCCTTGGGATGCGATTGAGGTCTGACATTCCTTCTTCAGTCCTGCTTCTGGGGTACTATGTCCGGGTATACTATGCCCGTCAACCCCATACCTGTTTTCAGTGTGGCCTGTTGGGGCATCAGGCTGCCGGGTGCTCCGGGGCTGCAGTCGCTCCTGTGAACCTGTTCTGGGAGGAGGATTTCCCACCGCTCCCTGTTGGGGTGGATTCCGTGGGCGAGGGTGTGGACGTCCCGTTGGCTGATGCAGCTCCCCGCGCGTCGCCCAGCGGTCCTCTGGATGATTCGGCCCCTCCTCCGGATGTTACGGTGCAGTTGGCTGATCTTCCTGTTGCTGTCCCAGATGCTCCTGTGAGTCTTCCTGATGGTCTCTGCAAGTCGCCGACGTCTTCATCTTCCTCATCATCTGCTGCTGTGACTGGCCCTCGCCAGGTGTCACAGCTGTGCTGGGTGCTTGGAGGGGGGGGGGCTGAGGAGCATCTGGATGTGTGCAGCCCGGTTCCCCCCATGGTTGAGGCTGCTGCCGTTCTGCAACGGGCGTCGGTTCGCACGGCTTGCGAGGCCCATGGTTCTGGGTCCGCCTAAAGCCTCTGAGGAATGTGCGGCCGGAGCCGAAGCGTTCCCAGCGTTCTTCTACTGCTTGGGCTGATGTGAAGGATTTCAACGCTGGTGGATCTTTGGGCGATGATGTGGTAGTTCTGATTCGCGCTCTACGTCGATGGTGGTTGCTGGCGTCCATGTGCCAGCTGATGACAATGTTTGTGCAAATGATTTGCCTGCTGATGACAATGTTTGTGCAAATGATTTACCTCCTGATATTTCTTCTGCAGAAGGTTCTCCGCAGTGGGGGGTGGTCGCTCCTACGGACGTGGGTGGTGAGGGTGCTGGTGCGGGCCGAGGCCTCGTGCTGGTGCTGAAGAAGGATGCCCGGCGTGGGGGGCCCTGCAGGTGCAACGTCCTGTGGTTGGCGCAGGGCCCTGTGAGGCAGCCGAGGAGGCTCCCAGTGCACTGCCCATTGCCCGGCCCCCATGGGAAGAAGCCCCTCCCTCTCGTATTGGCCTCCGGCGTGGTGTATGATGCTGAGAACCCCTTGCTGTTTGACATTGTTGACCGCGTGCATTCTGTTCCATGGAGCCCTTCTTCCGTCTGGGTTCCGCGGGCTCGGTGTTTTGTTGTGGGTGTGCCGGAGTTGATGCCTGATCCTCGTACGGTTCATAGTAACCCTGTTCCGGATAACCATGTTGCTTTGGGAGGCGTATTGTGTTCGATTCCCAGCAGCAGAGTGGCCGGATAAGTATGAGCATTTTGAGTAGTCTGTGATTGCTGTGTGTTTGGTGTGTGAATGGGACCTGTGGTTTGTTATGCTATGTGTTGTAATTATTGTGCGCCCTTCAGGCTGGTACGTGTTACGTTTCGTTCTCATGACCTTGTTTAATTGTATTTCTTAGCATGCATTGCATGTAAATATTATTATTATAATAATAATAATAATAATAATAATAAAATCGGTAGTCTCAGTGGGTACTCATTAACTTCACATTCAAGCTTCCTCACAGCTGACCCATCCACTACTGGGCTTCCTCGTAAGTGTCACAGGTCACGTTCCCAGGTACTTTCCCGAACCTTTCAGAGTTTTTTTCCTTTTTTCTTTTGTTTCCCTTTTAGAGGAATGCTGTTGCAAAGGCTCGTTGCTCTACTAGTCAACTCGCCACCCCCCCCCCCCTGTGTAGCTGTCGGAAACTGACTTCCCACACTAATAACCTACACGCGCGCCGAGAGCCACACAACCACTGTCACTACTTGTTGGCCAATACTTAACATTGTCTGCTGACCAATAGTTTCTCAGCTTCGACAGAGCTCTGTCGATCACTGCCCTCCCGCATCAGTGAGTAATATTTCGTGTCAATGCATTTTTTCAGTTTCAGTGAACAATTTTACTGGCCATCTTCACACTGGCACTGCCTGCACAAATGTCACTGGTCACAGACTTACAGACTCCCTCACTTCGTCAGGACTGCCTTGAAGACCTGGAGGGTAACACTTCACTACCCACATTTACTCCTAGACTTGTGGCTGATGTCCTTAGTCACTTCATAAGGCTGTGAGACGACCCCTCACTAGGGCCTCCATCAGTCTTACCTGTTCAGCCTCATCATATATATCTCTTCAGGTCATCGGCTACTATAGTAATTCAGAGGTCTATTGTTTCCTCTATGAAGGTTAACTAAAGCACAAAAGGGAATCCTGCAAAAATCTTTAAGCACTCAATCATACATCCTTCCTTGTCCAGGTCTGAGGTAACAGTGACAGTTAGGGCCTATGAGCTGTTTCGTAGCTTGCTTGGCTCGCCAGTGATGTCTGAAATTTCCGACACCCAAAGCACTTGCCCGTAACGCAGCAAGATTAATGTGTTGTTTTAGGTAATTAAATTTACTGACAATTTCTAGTGAGGAAGCGCAAAAAAATGGTGGGCTATTAAAGTGTACTTCCATGCCAAGCTGAATTTCCACATCCTTGACATGTTGCTTCACGGGCAAAATAATAATCACATCACGTATTCAGTATGTCTTAAATGTGCTTTTAATCACGGAAATCCTTTCGATCCAATGTTATGAACAATGGAAAATTGTTCTCTGGTATTTGATTTAAAATATTAGGGCGTAAAAG
This sequence comes from Procambarus virginalis, assembly GCA_020271785.1. Taxonomy (NCBI): domain Eukaryota; kingdom Metazoa; phylum Arthropoda; class Malacostraca; order Decapoda; family Cambaridae; genus Procambarus; species Procambarus virginalis. Next base: position 76,978 of record WNGS01010844.1, read on the forward strand.
GACGTCAATATCGTCTCGTTAGTGAACGAGATAAATAGAATGAGAATGCGTCACATGCGCACAGTCTCACGTCAACACGAGCTTTCCACCTCTGGCCCTGCTGAAGCATGCCAACTAGCATCGTCTAATATGTGGGTCATCTGACGTACAACGGCTCCCAGACTTTCTGCTAGCTTCACACAAGGGAAATTGTGTCCGGTCGGTTATTAACATTCTACTGGGATTTATGGTTATATTTACCCTTGATAGAATTAACCGGCTGTTACGCCACAGGAAAATTAAGAACATAAGAACATAAGAACAAAGGCAACTGCAGAAGGCCTATTGGCCCATACGAGGCAGCTCCTATATATAACCACCCAATCCCACTCATATACATGTCCAACCCATGCTTGAAACAATCGAGGGATCCCACCTCCACAATGTTACGCGGCAATTGGTTCCACAAATCAACAACCCTGTTACTGAACCAGTATTTGCCCAAGTCTTTCCTAAATCTAAACTTATCCAATTTATACCCATTGTTTCGCGTTCTGTTCTGTGTTGATACTTTTAATACCCTATTAATATCCCCTTTGTTATGTCCATTCATCCACTTGTAAACCTCTATCATGTCACCCCTAACAGTAAACAGTAAATTTAAAGTTAATTTAAACAGTAAATTTAGGCCTAAATAGGAAGCTAGTCTACTCATTTGAGATTAAGTGGGGAAATATCAGCATTTGCAGGAGTTACATTGTATGTTATCCACATAATGTAGAGAAGCAACCTGGGAGCACGCCGCCTCAACTTAGGTTTACTGGAGCCTCATGGAGCCTAGTTTACCTCGACACCAACTAGGCGAAAATTTGGACCGAGTCTCGAAAAATTTCCACTCTAGCAAATCAACTCTGTAGCTAAGCCCTCCTAACTTAGTAATTGATAATTGTAGTCTACTAACTTTAAAGAAATTTATTAATTACCATGATTTATTAACTCCATGATTACATAATATTATAAGGTGGATTTAGCAATATTAAATCAACCTCCCAAGGTTGTGTAAGTGGTAACGCCTAGTAGGTCTTTAAATCAATCATACAGTCCACTCAGCTATAACTATTCTTAATATAAATAAAGACCTGCTGGGAAATTCCCACATGTGATCATCTCGGGTCAACTTTAGATTGGAGGAAGGTGCAGGGTTGTGGTCAATCATGTATCTTGCTACATCCTGGGTATGCCAGTGTCACCGCTCTAGGCGGAGACCTACTCGCCTGTAACGGTCACAAGCTCCAAATTTGGGGAATAGGCTAATACCTTCCCTTGCAAATTCCTTAAAGCTTAATTTGTAACAATCTTTAAACTCGCACTTTTCTCACAAACTAAAAAATTCTTTTGGTCACCTAGCACATTTGTAGGGTGGATTTGAATATCTTTCCACCTCTGGCCTGCTTGTGCTGCTCAAGACCTCTGTCTCAACCATATCCTTATATTTAAGTAATTGAAGCCTGGTGTAATACTCTTCCTATTGATTCCATTCTTCAAAATAAGTGGTTCATAGTTTGTTAAATTCTTGTAACCTCCCACAGATCCTGAGGTTGCAGCTGCGGTGTTGTGGTCACCACATCTTCTGCATTCGTCTATCTCTTAATTATTTGCTTATTCTATGCTATATTCTGGTATGTAAATGTTCACATGTTTTCTCTTGGTTACAAGTTTTGCAGCTTCATCTGCAAAGGCATTACCACAGTATTCTTACATGACTTGGCACCCAGTTGGTAATTATTATATTACGTAAGTATTATATTAAGCCTAAGACTTAATATTAAGTTTTAGCCATAATATTTTCGTCCATCTGGGAGCCCCTGTTATGTCTTGCATTGCTTCGTTTTGAATAATCACAACAAATGCCCAATGTCCAGGAGAAGGAGTGAGTAAGGCAAGTGTTTTTTTTTTTTTTTTTTTTTTTTTTTTTTTACATGCAAAACATGCAAATTAAATACAATAAAAAACTAAATAGAAAACAATTCACAAAGAAAAACAAGAAACCAGCAGCCAGAAGGGCTGACAGGACAATATAACAAATTACAAGACCAGTACAAAGGATAAACAAATACAAAACAACAAAACACAGGAGCATATCAAAACAAAACAGTATAAAACAAAAACCAAGATGGATAACACGCAATCAACAGAAAACCATCGTTACATACACAACAACAAAACAAAACACCGGCCTGAAGGACCGATAACAAAACAACAGAGTGAACAAACGGAAGTATTACAAAAAATGCAATAATAACATAAAAATCAATAAGAACATACACCACACCCTAACCCACACAAATTCAAAACAAAAACTAATACAACACATAAGCATAAAATAAAAAACACATAGGGCACTTTAACAACACGAAAGGTAAGACACGAAGGCCAGACACACACACACACACACCCCAAACACCCGCCTCGCCACAAAACAAAGGGAGAGGCACGGGCACAAACAACCAGAAGGCAGACAAACCAGCCATAAGGGCACACAGCACAAAAGAAGACAATCAATCGTATTCATATTTGCGCGGATACGCATCCCGATTGAAGCGTACATGGTACACCTCCCACTGTAACCACTTCCAAGGGTCCTGACCATCCACTGGGGACGCCATCCTATCCGGGACGTTGGCCACAAACACCTGCAAACTTGGCACCCAAACCGTATCACACTGGAACCGAGTGACCGGTACATGGTCCCACACCTCATCGCCGAAAGGTATCTCAGCAACCCGTGACCAGTGACCCGACGGCATCTCAGACTTCGGTTTCACGGCCAAGTGCCCAACGGTCAACCTCCGAGGAGGAAGCGTGGTAGAAGGCACCACCACAGGGGCACCAGCGCCCACGGACACACCTCCGTACGACCGCGGTGGAACCGAACCGCGCACGTCTTTCCGTAAGGTCACCACCAGGCCACGCCCAGACCCACCATCCCCACCCACTCCGGCAGCGGAGGCCACCACCCCCCATCGCGGAGAGGCCCCCGGCGGAGAAGGAACAGCAGGCACATCCGATACACGGACACTAATGCTATCAGGCGCATGGACGTCCGCCACCACTAACTACGGAGCCAGCAACGTAACCGGAACCACTCCATTCACACCCGAGGCTTCACAGTCACTAAAGTCCCCAGCATCGGCCCAGGGAGACGACGAAGGCCTGGATCGTTTGGGCACCGGCCTGAGATCGTCAGAGCCGGAAGCCGACCCAGAAACATGGGCACTACGAACTGACGTCCGCCGCAAAACGGCAGCAGCCTCGACCACAGGGGGAACCGGACCACACACAACAGGGGACCCCACAGCCACCCCAGCACCCAGCACAGCCGGGATCCGAGGCGAGGATGCAGGGCCAGGCACAGCAGCTGAAGACAGGCGATCAGACGGTGAGTAGGGTGCAGCAGAAAGGCCCACTGAAGCAGCAGGGACAGGAGCATGATGATCCACCGATGGCATCGCAACATCCTGAGGAGGGCCGGCGACATCCGGGGGAACGTCAGGCGACGCCGGGGTAGCCGCAACAACGATCGGGTCTGTCACTGCATCCCCGGAGTCCTCGTCCAGGGGAAGCGGAGGGAAATCATCTTCCCTGAATAGGTTGACAGGGGCAACCTGGGCCGCATCGCACCCGGCAGCCTGATGCCCCATCAGGCCACACCGAAAACAGGTCCGAGGCTGTCGGGCATAGTACACCCGGATGTAGCACCCCAGAAGCCGGACCGAAGATGGAATATCCGACCGCAGGCGCATCCCCAAGGTGCGAATGTTCGTCCGTCTCCCGGCATACCTCCCAGAGGATATTGTGTTGACCCTCACACTGACGACCGCTCCAAACCGCTGGAAGTAACGCCGAAGAAGATCCTCGGGAAACTCCAGGGGCGCCCCATGCACACCGACATAAGTCAGCGCACCACTCCGGTCGGATATAGAGACAGAGCCGGCACCACCCGGCAACGACAACGAGCGTCCCTCGTAACGACCGAGGAAATCACGGTACACCTCCTCCGTCACCAGCTTGATGACAACGCGATGGGCAGTCACAAGCTCAATGCCGTCAACGTCCATCACAGGGACATGAAGCAAGTCGCACAGAACCACGGCTATTTCCGGATATCCAGCACGACCAGTGAACTCCAGGCCCACGGAGTTCACGCGCTTAATAGATGGAAGGGGACCACCCATGGTAAGCTCGCCACGTCAACACACAGCCCGCAGCAACAACAGGGGGGGGGGGGGCAGAAACTCCCACACCCCCTCTGGTGACGAAAACGGCAAACACCTCAAACCACCAGAGGCCAGACGACACGTCTGTACCCCACGGCAGCTCCAGGCGGACTCCAAGTAAGGCAAGTAAAACATTAGTACTGTCCTGTTCCTACACGGGGCCTGTGATTGCTATCATATTCAGTTGCAATTTTGCCTTTCTCAGATATTGAATTTCCTGTGTGAAGGTCATCTTAGAATCTATCCATACGCTAAGATATTGGCATCGAGTAAGCCACTGTAGGTTAATGTCTTGAATTAACAAGGTGCTTGAGTTACGAGAGGACCACTAACCCTAGTGTCCTCGAAGACAGGAAGCCGGCGGCATGTCGAAGGTCTCCACCATTTGCCTTTATGATCTTTTCCACGTACATTTTAAAACAATTTTGGCAGTTATGGCTATGGTGGGTAGGCGTTTCAATGGGTTAATGTGAACTGTAGGTGAAAAAGCATCTCCTGTTCTCAGTCCTACTTTGTGGCATGAGCTTAATGTGAGGGGATGGTTCACCAGCTCACTTACAATAGTGCTCTTATGCCTGTGGGAGGCCAGTACACTTGTTAAGTGTGTGGACTTAACTTTGGTAACCAGCAACCAAAACATCTAGTGTTTGAGCTCCTGGGAGAGCCCCAGTCTCCAGCAGTCCAGAAATGTTACCGTGGCCGTGGTAGCATGTCTGTGGACAGAGATAGAGCCGATAGCATCTCTCATTGTAATGGCTTGGGCGAGACTCTAGTTTGCGCGGGAAAACAGTTAGGCCTGGCGTGGGTAGCTGCGGGCCACCCGCGCGCTAGCCATTTGAGCCGTCGCCATGGAAACAGACGCCATCTTAGTAAACATCTTGAGCCGCCATGTTGGTCGGCCATCTTGGAGTTGCCCTAGGGGCTATGCTACACCGTCGCTGATTGGAGGAGAGGGGTAGGCCCCAGTATGCCTTCCTCTCATTGGTTATTCCGAGGAATACGCGGGAATCGACGGTGTGAGCGTCATTCTGGAGGAGCCATCACCCTGTCAAGACGCTCCTATGCACATTGTTAGCCGCTTGTGTATAGGGCGCCGGGGTGGCTTAATTAACTACTCAGCTGCTGCACCTACTGCTTCATCTACGACACCGGTCGTCACAGAATCCGGCCGAAGTCGTCGCTTGGAGGGGAAAAGACAGTGTACAGTGGGTATAGAAGATCTTGTGATCGGTCTGGGATCATGGGGTAACGTGCATACGAGCAGTAACAGACTCGTAGATCCCATACCAGTGATGATTAGACTTGCTAGTGCTCTGTAGCAGTCGATGGGAACGGGGAAATAAGTGTTAGTGCTTTAAGGCAGATTTCCCATGTTTGTTTAAGACGATATCATTGTGCGCGTCACCTGTGTACGAACGCTTCACTTACCGGTGGGTCGAGGGTACGAAACAAGCCGTGTTGTGGGAGGGTTCGGTGCGCGCCATTGTACGAACGATACCGTGGAGGTACCAACCAGCCAGCCTACCACCACTGAGCCAGCCACCCATAGCGGGGTGCCTGATGTATGGGAATGGTGTGTGTAAGCCGGCAGTATGAATGTAAGTACCTATGTGTGTATTTCTGGTGATTAGTAGTCTCTAAAGCTTGAATTCGAGGTCAAGTGTTCCGTCGCATTGTCACGCAGCACCTGTAGGTGAAGTGAAGTGTGGACGAGGAGATAATCATCCTTGTCATCGTGTCAGTCCTGAGGGACGTACGTCTTGTGAGCACAGACGTACAGAGTGTGTGTGTGTGTGTGTGTGTGTGTGTGTGTGTGTGTGTGTGTGTGTGTGTGTGTGTGTGTGTGTGTGTGGGTACACACGGGAACAGAGTATATACATAGATTAGCCAAGGACTGAGAGGATGTCCATGTAATAATTATATTATTCCATTGTGGTAATTATTCATTCTTGATCGTCCGTGGGACGGAGTGATATCATTTCATGTGTAGTCTTGCAGGTGTGGAATTTCAACACTGAGCGCTCAGGTATGTGGTAACGTCAGTGATTCCTGGCAATGATTATTGTGGAGTGGCCACAGTGTGGTTTTAATTTCTTGTATTGTTCCCAGGGGCCGTGAGAAGTGTGATTATATATACATATTGTGGTTGCAGTATCAACGTAATTTTGGTAGAATTTGGCGAGTGACGAGGCTGTCGGGAGTGACAGCCCTCGCTCTGTCGAGTAACGTAAAACTCGGGAGTGTTTATTCGGCATGCGTGATCGATAAATCACTCACCCATGTGATTTAGGAGTGCGAGATCTCCTTAGTGTTCCCAATAACGTTTGATAGCTGTAGGCTACATGTATCAGCAGTAATTGTATATATATATATTATATATATATATATATATATATATATATATATTATATATATATATATATATATATATATATATATATATATATTATATATATATATATATATATATATATATATATATATAATCGTAGTGTCACGGTGCCCAGTGTTAGCGTGTTATTTACCGTGTGGTTATTGCAAATTTGGGACCTATGTTCTAGGGGTTATTGAGAGCACTGGGGTCATTTGCAACAGTAAATAAGTAAGTGTTGAGCAGCATTCTAATACTTGGAAATTAGAGTACTTGCCGTGTGGTTGTGCAAAGGGGTTGTCATTGTAGTGATTGTTGCTAGAGTTGAGCAATCACCTTGGGTGACTGCGAGTTCAGTAAAGTTCATTGTGGGGGCAGGTTCTAGAGGGTTATGTCTTGTATGTTATTTTACTAGGTTCTGCTAGTATTGCAACCGGATTGTAACGTAATCCACTGTGATTTGATAGTGTGATTGTCATTGTCGTGGGTGAACTCGGCGTAGACGAGTAATTGGGTATACATATATTCTCCGTTTATCTGAGTAGGACATCGAAGTCCAGTATTCAGTTAGGTGATTGCGAGGCAATGTAATATAACGTAACCGAGGGAACGCCCATTGCTTAAGAATTTGTTCTTTGACATTTTGAGTAACGTAGAATACGCTTGGGTTAATTTACTTTCCTGCAGTCA
>WNGS01010848.1:5324-15898 GCA_020271785.1 Procambarus virginalis
ATTTGTCAACCACTTCTGACACTTAAAAAAGTTCTTTCTAATATCTCTGTGGCTCATTTGGGCACTCAGTTTCCACCTGGTCCCCTAGTGCGTGTGCCACGCACTAGGGACGATGTAATCGTTCCTAGCTCTGTTGCATCTGATACTGTGTGTGTGTGTGTGTGTGTGTGTGTGTGTGTTTTGAGAGTCGTTGTTGAGTTGAGAGGCGGGACCAAAGAGCCAAAGCTCAACCCCCGCAAGCACAAATAGGTGAGTACAAATAGGTGAGTACACACACACACACACACACACACACAACACACACACCACACACACACACACACACACACACACACACACACACACACACACACACACACACACACACCTGCCGACGATGCAAAAATTATGAGAAAAATGATGAGAGGATTGAAACAGAGGATGATAGTAGGAGGGCACAAGAGACCTAGATAGACTGAGTGAATGGTCCAACCAATGGCTGTTGAAGTTCAATCCAAGTAAATGCAAATTAATGAAACTTGGCAGTGGATACAAGGAGGCCAGACACAGGATACAGAATAGGGGATGAAGTACTTAATGAAACAGAGAGAGAAAGATCTAGGAGTTGATATCACACCAAAACCTGTCTCCTGAAAGCCCACATAAAGAGAATAACGTCTGCGGCATATGCGAGGCTGGCTAACATCAGAACGGCGTTCAGGAACCTGTGTAAGGAATTCATTCAGAATTTGTACACCACATATGTAAGACCAATCCTGGAGTACGCGGCCCCAGCATGGAGCCCGTACCTTGTCAAGCACAAGACGAAGCTGGAAAAAGTCCAAAGGTATGCTACTAGACTAGTCCCAGAACTAAGAGGCATGAGTTACGAGGAAAGGCTGCGGGAAATGCAACTTACGGACACTGGAAGACAGAAGAGTAAGGGGGGGACATGATCACAACCTACAAAATCCTCAGGGGAATTGACCGGGTAAACAAGGATGAACTATTCAACACTGGAGGGGCGCGAACAAGGGGACACAGGTGGAAGCTGAGTACCCCAAATGAGCCACAGAGACATAGAAAGAACTTTTTCAGTGTCAGAGTAGTTAGTAAATGGAATGCACTAGGCAGTGATGTGGTGGAGGCTGACTCCATACACAGTTTCAAATGTAGATATGATAGAGCCCAGTAGGCTCAGGAAACTGTACACCAGTTGATTGACAGTTGAGAGGCGGGACCAAAGAGCCAAAGCTCAACCCCCGCAAGCACAATTAGTGAGTACAATTAGGTGAGTACACACAACACCCACACACACACACAGTATCAGATGCAACAGAGCTAGGAACGATTACATTAACATAAGAGTATCGGATAGAAATTATGAGAACGATATTGTGATCAAAGCGAAAAAGCAACCTAAATTACTATTAAGAAGATAAATAATATAATAAGAAAATATAAGAAGAAAAATATAAGAAGGTATAAGAAGAAAAGAATGTCGGTGAACGACCAAGTGACAGACTAAGGAAAACAGAGGGGGCAGATATACAGAAAGTGACAAGGAAATCTGCGAGGCAGAATGCAAGTTTTCCATGGAGTGTTCACAACCGAGCCTGAGCAGCTCCCATTGTTAGAAGAGATTACCCTAGATGAAAGACTATCAGATATAAGAGGTGACAGCAAAGGAGGTAATGAAACAGTTGACAACACTGGATGAAACTAAAGCAGTTGGACCAGACAAAAGTATCACCGTGGATACTAAAAGAGGCAGCACAGGCCCTCAGCGTGCCTCTGGCAGGATCTTTAATGAATCACTATGTCGGGAGAATTGCCCAATTGCTGAAAGAGGGCAAATGTCGTACCGATTTCAAGAAAGGCGATAGGGAGGAGGACTAACTTAGTCCTGTATCACTGACAAGCATCCCCTGTAAATACTGGAAAGAATAATTAGGCTAAGACTGGTTGCACAGGAGAACATTAGGTTTGTGAAAACATCACACTGGGGTTGGACAGGGAAATCTTGCCTAACAAACCTTTTGGAATTCTATGATAAAATAACGAGGATAAGGCAGGACAGAGAAGGTTGGGCAGACTGCATATTTCTGGACTGCCTAGCGCCATTGATACAGTACCACACATGAGACTGCTATTCAAACTTGAGAGGCAGGCGGGAGTAAGGGGAAAGGCCCTAGCATGGGTAAGGAGCTACATAATAGGAAGAGCCAAAGAGTTACGGTAAGGGGCGAGAAGTCGGACTAGCGAACAGTAACGAGTGGTGTACTCAAGGATCGGTGCTGGGACCAACTCTTTTCTAATATACGTTAATGACATGTTTACAAGAGTAGAATCCTACATGTCGATGTTCGCGGATGACGCAAAGTTGATGAGAAGAGTTGTGACAGATGAGGATTGCAGGATCCTCCAAGAGGACTTGAAAAGGTTGCTGAGAAATGACTACTGGAGTTCAACACCGAGCTTTTTACATGGATTTACATGTAAATGTACATGTAAATTTATGTAAATGGGATTAGGTGACAGGAGACCAAACAGTACACAATGAGGGGGAACTGACTACCTGTGATGACTCGAGAGAAACAGACCTGCGCCTGGACGTAACACCCTAATCTATGTCTTGAGGCACATATAAAAATAGGATCGACAGCAGCGTACTATACACTGCTAAAGTTTAGAACATCATTCAGAAACATAAGTAAAGAGGCAATCAGGGCGCTTTACACTGTCTACGTGAGACTAGTTTTAGAGTATGCCGCCCAATCATGGAGTTCCCACCTGAAGAAAACATAAGGGAACTGGAAAGGTTCAGAAGTTTGCAACAAGACTCGTCCCAGAGTTGCGAGGGATGGGGAATGAAGAGCGCCTGCAGGAACTAAGCCTTACGACACTAGAAAAAAGAAGGGAGAGGGGGGATATGATAGGAACGTATAAATATTTAGGAGGATTGACAGAGTGGAAATAAACGAAATGTTCACACAGAATAGTAACAGAACGAGGGGACATGGGTGAAGCTGGAAATCAGATGAGTCAGAGATGTTAGGAAGTTTTCTTTTAGCGTGAGAGTAGTGGAAAAATGGAATGCACTTAAATTAAGGAACAGGTTGTGGAAGCAAAACTCTATTCATAATTTTAAAAACTAGGTATGATGGGACATGGGACAGGAGTCATTGCTGTAAACAACCGATGGTTAGAAAGGCGGACCAAGAGTCAATGATCGATCCTGCAGGCACAAATAGATGTGTACAAATAGGTGAGTACACCCACACACCACACAACACACACCAACACACACCACAGCAGGGGGAGATCTGGGACACAAGTGGAAAGTGAGTACCCACATGAGCTACAGAGACGTTAGAAGGAACTTTTTCAGTGTCAAAGTAGTTAAACAGATGGAATGCATTAGGCAGTGATGTGGTGGAGGCAGACTCCATACACACACTTTCAAGTGTAGATATGATAGAGCCAGTATAGGCTCAGCAATCTGTACACCAGTTGATTGACAGTTGAGAGGCGGGACCAAAGAGCCAAAGCTCAACCCCGCAAGCACAAATAGGTGAGTACACACACACACACACACACACACACACACACACACACCCACACACACACACACCCACACACACACACACACACACACACACACACAGGGGCCAGGTAGCCTGGTGGATAGCGCGCAGGACTTGTAATTCTGTGGCGCGGGTTCGATTCCCGCACCCGGCAGAAACAAATGGGCAAGTTTCTTTCACCCTGAATGCCCCTGTTACCTAGCAGTAATAGGTACCTGGGAGTTAGTCAGCTGTCACGGGCTGCTTCCTGGGGTGTGTGTGTGTGTGTGGTGTGAAAAAAAAGTAGTTAGTGTAGTTAGTAAAACAGTGATTGACAGTTGAGAGGCGGGCCGAAAGAGCAAAGCTCAACCCCCGTAAAATACAACTAAGTGAATACACACACCCTGGATACAGCCCGCGACACTGAAGATACCTATTTACTACTAGGTGAACTAACACAAAGTGAAAGAAAACGAACACACATGTTTCCCTTCTGCCGTGGGGATCGAACTCAGGATCCTTGTTTGTTGGTCGACCATGAACACCTACTCTATCTACTGTTGATGGATGAACCCCCCTACTATATCCACTATGGGTACTTGACTCCTTCCCCCCTCCCCTGCTGAACTGTGGGTGAATATTGCTATATCAACTGTGAGTGGAATAACCCCCTATTATGTACCTGGCACTCATTTTGATGCTAGAGGGATACCTGGCACTCCCTCACCATCACCACCATTATTACTATCACTATCACCACCATCACCATCACCACCACTATTCCCATAATAACCTCCACCATGACCGGTTGGTATTACTATATTCCCGCTTAACTGTAGTGTTATGTATAATATAATTTATGACTGGTATTGGCACCATCCTTGTCATCAAAGCTATGTGCTTACTCCTGATACTTCCCTTACCTCCGACCTTGTAGAGCAGGAGCTTAATGTGAGGGATCTTGAGACACTTTAGAGCACCTCAGGCCCCCTAGTGTGGCCAGCAGGAGCTTAATGTGAGGGATCTTGAGGCACTTTAGAGCACCTCAGGCCCCCTAGTGTGGCCAGCAGGAGCTTAGTGTGAGGGATCTTGAGGCACTTTAGAGCACCTCAGGCCCCCTAGTGTGGCCAGCAGGAGCTTAGTGTGAGGGATCTTGAGGCACTTTAGAACACCTCACGCCCCCTAGTATGGCCAGCAGGAGCTTAGTGTGAGGGATCTTGAGGCACTTTAGAACACCTCACGCCCCCTAGTATGGCCAGCAGGAGCTTAGTGTGAGGGATCTTGAGGTACTTTAGAACACCTCACGCCCCCTAGTATGGCCAGCAGGAGCTTAGTGTGAGGGATCTTGAGGCACTTTAGAGCACCTCAGGCCCCCTAGTATGGCCAGCAGGAGCTTAGTGTGAGGGATCTTGAGGCACTTTAGAACACCTCACGCCCCCTAGTGTGGCCAGCAGGAGCTTAGTGTGAGGGATCTTGAGGCACTTTAGAGCACTTCACGCCCCCTAGTGTGGCCAGCAGGAGCTTAGTGTGAGGGACCTTGAGGCACTTTAGAGCACCTCTCGCCCCCTAGTGTGGCCAGCGACCAACCACACCATGACTGAGGTAGTCAGGGTCCTTCACCCACTGCTCACTACCACAAGGCCTCTATGTAAATCAGTCATCCCTAAATTGTTTTCTCAGACAACGAGGCTCTTCGGTAAATCTTGCTCGTATGTTGTAAGTGAAAAGCTGCCCTCAATAGGGGAGATTGGCCCTGGGAAGGGAGTCTTTTTTTAGCATTCGGGTCCAGAGATGGCGGCACGCTGTGGCCGTCTACGGGTGTGAAGACGGCTCTCTCCTCTACAGTGCCTCCCGGAGACCTGACATTCACTAGTGTTTCCTGGACTACCTCAACAAATATGATATCCCAGAGTGTGAGGTGAAGGTGTTGGACCTCCCACTACAGAATAACACTTGCGGATATCACGCCCTCACATTCCTGGACCTGGCCACCACGTGCGAGTTCATCTGGTCTCAGGAGACCGTGTCGTCCCCTAACCCCGCTCTCAAGCCCTACGGGGGATGCATTAACCTTCACTACATTTGGTCATAGGTCAACATTTACAAATTTCCTCGCTCTGGCGCAACATTAATTGCTTTCAGTGAATTCATGTCAACAATCCCCACCTGGATAGCCAAGAGTACTCCCAGAAAGATGGACTTAACCAAGACCCCCAACAAGAGGTACATTCTGGATCTGATAGCGGTGGACTACGTTAAAACCATTCTTAATGAATGTGTCAGCAATATTATAGTAGAGTGCGACCCACACGGCAGCGTGGCAAGAGATCTTCAGCCCAAGGAAAACTCTTCCAACCTGATCTTTGGTTGCTGCTCCAATCTTCTCACCATATTTCAGAATTGAGAAATTATAATAAGTTAATAATAAAATATAGTAATAAAATTATTAACCTCTTTATTTATAAAAATAATGACAATTTTGCCTAATCTGATTAATTCAATTAGGTCTTATTAGAGGGAAGATTATGGTGGTATTCACGGTCACACAGGACAGAGGATCATACACAAGACAATAGGTCCAAACTGTAGGCTGAAGCACATATACATATCCTGGTTACAATCAACTACACTAAACTATTCGTGTTTCAATGTACGAATATGTAAACGCAACGTTCTATTATGCTGTTACAAACCCGATTCCATCGTCGGAGCATGGAGCAGCGACGCCAATGCCATCTGCTCCCGACCCCCCCCCCCCCACAACATGGACGACGCCATATAGTGGTGGCAGGATGATACCAGCAAGAGGCGCTAGTTTCCTGTCCTGGTCAGCTCGAGAGGTAGCTGTTGCTGACCTCTGGTGAGGTGGCGCCTAGAAAATCAGCACCATCTATTGTAGGAGAAGTTGTATGTTAATGTCAGAGTCCGTAAGTGGTATTTCCTAGTGTCCCATGTACTGATCAGTTTACTGATGACGTGTCTGTATCCACAGAGGCGACGTAGGGCTGCTGTGGTACGAGGACAGTCAGTCTACCCAGGACAGCCAATATCTCTCTACTCCATTCTGTTTTACGGAAGCAGTGAGCCGCCGCCGAAGAGGAACTGTATAGTGTTCTACTGTCTGCCTGTGAAGTGGCAGTGACAGAATTTGGCATACCCCTGGACTGGCTAACGGAAGAGACGACTGGCAGTAAGGTGCTACGGAGGAGTGTAACCACCGAGTTGCAAGAAGCTTCTGCCAGGGGTTCGCTACCCTTGTATTTGTACGTGAAAAGGCCCAGCAGTGCGAGGCTGATGTTCTCTGCCAGCTCCAGGCTGGAGAGTGATTGTGGGCGTTCACAAGGAGCACCTGGTGAGACTGTGTATAGGCTGGCCCGTGGCTAGGGTAGACTCGTTCGTTAGTGTTTCCCAGAACTGGTTGAGGACGGTACTGTGTGTTGAGGAAACACGGAAGCTGACAAGACTGCATCCATTGAGCATCAAAGAGCGCTTAGAGCTATGAGAGCGACACTTGTGTATATATCAGTGTAGTAATACTCCCTTTATGATTTTATATATGAGGTGATGGGAAAGTGATTATATGTGAATATATTGATAATTGATGAAGTGTCATATTCACTGCAACTCCCCCCATTGTGTTTTACTTGCATTACCAAGCTCACTTCTTGAAAGCCACTACCGACTTTGGGTCGGATACTAGTACTTTGGTTCCTCCAGCAAAGAACCCGGTTGTGACCCGTAGTGGCCGTAACATATGCACTGCCACACAAGAGCAGGGATGGGTTCATAACTAGGCTTAGTCATCTCGGTAGAGAATTCGGATACGGACCAGGGAGATCGGACCACCCAAAGACGGACACCACGGAGACGACCAGTCTCCGTGGTGTAGTGGTAAGACACTCGCCTGGCGTTCCGCGAGCGCTTTGTCATGGGTTCGTATCCTGGCCGGGGAGGATTTACTGGTCGCAAATCCTTAACTGTAGCCTCTGTTTAACTCAACAGTAAAATGTGTACTTGGTTGTAACAACGATTCTTCGTGAGGATCGTATTCCAGGGACCTGCCCGAAACGCTACGCGTACTAGTGGCTGTACAAGAATGTAACAACTCTTGTATATATCTCAAAAAAAAAGATCGTGAACCTACGCCCACCCAGACGGGGTGGGGCTGTTCACAAGATGTAGCTGCATCATGGCTCTCTGCTCCACTATGTAACCAGATACAAATACCTCGGTATTGAGGTTCCACTGCCCATGTACTTGGGCTGGACGGTAGAGCGACGGTCTTGCGTCATGCAGGTCGGCGTTCAATCCCCGACCGTTCAAGTGGTTGGGCTCCATTCCTACCCCTCGTCCCATCCCAAATCCTTATCCTGATTCCTTCCCAGTGCTATATAGTCGTAATGGCTTGGCGCCTTACCCTTGTTTATTTGTTATAATGTTGTTGTACGCCAATACTGTAGCAAGACTGGGTCGTCAGTGTAGAAAGAGGCTCTGTGCTGTCAAGGCTGTGGCAGGCTACCTACCAAGCTATGGCACAAATGTAAGAATTGCCAAAATGATGTATCTCTCATATATTAGATCTCTGATCGATTATGCTGCACCCATGCTTGCTCTAGTGCCTGAGAGAATGCTTGGAGGGCTGAAAAAGATGCAAAACGAAGCCACGAATATTGTCCTCGGATGTCCCCGTACAACTAAATTACTAAACATGAGGAAGGAACTGAATATTTTATGTGTAAGTGATCGTATCACTGAAATTAATGCTTTAATTGGTATCAAGATGCTTAGGCTAACCCACCCTAACCCTTGTCCTGAAGCCCTCCAAGCCTTCTTTCTTGAAGGTCAGCCTCCCTTCAAATAATAATAATATTTTATTTACAAGAAGGTACAATGGGTTGGTGAGATTACATTAGTGATATTTTTACATTCTTGCAAAGCCATTAAGACGCATAGCGTTTCGGGCAGGTTCTTAATCTGACATATCAGGTAAGGTGAAAAGGTACATTGTAACAAGGTTTTGTATCAACAATATAAATTGACAGAGGTGATTACACTGGTAAAGATTAAGTACTTAATAAGTCTTAAGTAAAAATATTGGGGAAGTGGGTAGTACAGTATATGCTTGTGCTACCCACGGTAGTACACGGTAATTTTGGAAATGGATTACCAAAACTGCCATTGTGTTCAGAATGTATAATATTCATTACCTCTACCAAGAGAGACAACAACAACACTTTCCTGCCCCATGGAAGATCTCTCCTCTCCAAATTACTGTCCCCCTTTCCCACCCAAGAAGCTGATTAAGAACAATTCCTTGCTTGGACAAAAAGCAAAGTACAATGCCTTAAGCCAAATTGATGCTTAAGTCAGAGCTTTCCCAAATTATTTACACTGATGGATCCTTACATCAGTCCCATGGTGCAGCTGGAAGTGCAGTTGTTGTGACAGGGAGAGATGGTTCCTTCTCCCATGAGTGTGGAGCGCGTCTAAGTAACTGGGCCTCCACTCTTCAAACAGAATTGGTTGTCATAATCCTTGCACTCGAGAGCGTATATGAATCCAAAGTTGACACGCTAATTGTAATTAAGTGACTCCTTGATATCGTTGACTGCACTCAGCTCCCCAAGGTTAACTGTGACGTTCATGTGACACACACACACACACACACATATATATATATATATATATATATATATATATATATATATATATATATATATATATATATATATATATATGTATATATATATTAGTATATTTTGGTAGCAGTCTTTCCTGTAGACATATGTTATTAAATATGACCGAAAAAGTAAGATTAATAATTCTAACACGAATTTTCTCAATTTTCCTTATGTTTCTTTTTACTGATGACGGTAAATTAAAAATCAATTCTCCAAAATTCATTCTTTATTTCTAGTCTGACGCGACACTTGAGCGCGTTTCGTAAAACTTATTACATTTTCAAAGACTTTTAGTTTATCTACACAACTTATGCTTTTATGAAACAAACATTGGCTCTTATGCCTGCATTTGGGTGAGGTGATGTAATACATTAGTGGGGTGAAACACAGAACATGGAAAACGGGGTATAGATTTGTAGAAGTAGAAGTCGGGTCCCAATAGAACTGCAGAAGGCCTATTGGCCCATATTTCTTGATGTTTCTATATTGGAGCAGAGTCTTGAAGTGGGTAGACAGCCAATTAACGTACAACTATATTCTACCCACTTCAAGACTCCGCTCCAATATAGAAACATCAAGAAATATGGGCCAATAGGCCTTCTGCAGTTCTATAGAAGTCGGGTCCCAATAGAACTGCAGAAGGCCTATTGGCCCATATTTCTTGATGTTTCTATATTGGAGCGGAGTCTTGAAGTGGGTAGAATATAGTTGTACGTTAATTGGCTGTCTTCCCACTTCAAGACTCCGCTCCAATATAGAAACATCAAGAAATATGGGCCAATAGGCCTTCTGCAGTTCTATTGGGACCCGACTTCTACTTCTACAAATCTATACCCCGTTTTCCATGTTCTGTGTTTCACCCCACTAATGTATTACATCACCTCACCCAAATGCAGGCATAAGAGCCAATGTTTGTTTCATAAAAGCATAAGTTGTGTAGATAACTAAAAGTCTTTGAAAATGTAATAAGTTTTACGAAACGCGCTCAAGTGTCGCGTCAGACTAGAAATAAAGAATGATTTTGGAGAATTGATTTTTAATTTACCGTCATCAGTAAAAAGAAACATAAGGAAAATTGAGAAATTCGTGTAGAATTATTAATCTTACTTTTTCGGTCATATTTAATAACATTATATAATATATATATATATATATATATATATATATATATATATATATATATATATATATATATATATATATATATATATATATAATATCTGCCTGTAACAGCTTCTCCCCCGAATCAACCTACCCTGGCTTTGCGCCTGGTGAGGCCACTCCAGACCGACATCCAGAGCGCAACTCCATAGTCTCCTGAGACTGATGGATGCCTACTATATATATA
>WNGS01010848.1:16898-30623 GCA_020271785.1 Procambarus virginalis
AAATAGTAATTGATGCAACGTACCAGGAATACATAAACAAATATAAAAGATTGCCGGAAAAAACTGATATTGCTCCCAAAGAAACAACCAAAACTGCTACATAGTCATATAAGAAGGAAAATGAGAGTGAATGACCAAGTGACCGGGTTAGGAAGAAGGGGAGTTGAATATACAGGGAATTATAAGGAAATTGGTGAGGAACTCACTGGCAGCTTCCATAGTGTCCACAATGGAGCCTGACCAGCTGCCAGTACCAGAAGAGGAGGGAACCCCTGATGGGAGACTAGTAAATATTGAGGTAACAGGGCAAGTAGAGTAACAACTAGCAACACTAGACAAAACTAAAGCTATTGGGCCAGATAAAGTATCACCATGAATGTTAAAAGAAGCGGCACAGATCCTCAGCATACCTCTAGCACTAGTCTTTAATGAGTCAATTACAAATGGGGAATTGCCCAGCTGTTGGAAGAAGGCAAATGTAGTACCAAGAAATGAGATAGAAAAGGGACACTTATCAACAGACTGGTGTCACTCACAAGCATCTCTTGCACAGTACTCGCAAGACTAGTAACTTTAAGACTAGTTACACACCTAGAGAAAATTAGGTAAGAAAAACATCAACATTGCTTTAGGGAAGGAAAATCAGGTCTGACGAACGTAAGTTCGAAAAGGTAACAACAACAACAAAAAGGCAAGACAGAAGGTTGGGCAGGTTGCATATTTCTGGATTGCGAAAAACGAAGCCTTTGATAGAGTACCACGGGAGACTACAGAGCCAGGAGACCGAAAGGCCAGTACACGATGAAGGGAAACTACCTCCCTATAACGACTTGAGAAAAGGACGTGGCAGTGGACATAACATCACGCCTAACTCCAGAGGCTCATATGAAGGTCAGCAGCATACTCGTCGCTGGCAAAAGTCAGAACATCATTCAGGAACCTAACTAAGGAGGCATTTAGATCACGGTACACCGCCGACGTGAGACCAGTTTGAGAGTATGCCGCCCCATCCTGGAGCCCCAATCTTAAACACACACAGAAAAGGTTCGGGATCAGAAGGTGCATCCTTCTGATCCCGAACCTTCTGATCCTGAACCTTCTGATCCCGAACCTTCTGATCCTGAACCTTCTGATCCTGAACCTTCTGATCCCGAACCTTCTGATCCTGAACCTTCTGATCCTGACCTTCTGATCCCGAACCTTCTGATCCTGAACCTTCTGATCCTGAACCTTCTGATCCCGAACCTTCTGATCCTGAACCTTCTGATCCCGAACCTTCTGATCCTGAACCTTCTGATCCCGACCTTCTGATCCCGAACCTTCTGATCCTGAACCTTCTGATCCTGAACCTTCTGATCCTGAACCTTCTGATCCTGAACCTTCTGATCCTGAACCTTCTGATCCTGAACCTTCTGATCCCGAACCTTCTGATCCTGAACCTTCTGATCCTGAACCTTCTGATCCCGAACCTTCTGATCCCGAACCTTCTGATCCCGAACCTTCTGATCCCGAACCTTCTGATCCCGAACCTTCTGATCCTGAACCTTCTGATCCCGAACCTTCTGATCCCGAACCTTCTGATCCTGAACCTTCTGATCCCGAACCTTCTGATCCCGAACCTTCTGATCCCGAACCTTCTGATCCTGAACCTTCTGATCCCGAACCTTCTGATCCCGAACCTTCTGATCCCGAACCTTCTGATCCTGAACCTTCTGATCCCGAACCTTCTGATCCCGAACCTTCTGATCCCGAACCTTCTGATCCTGAACCTTCTGATCCTGAACCTTCTGATCCCGAACCTTCTGATCCCGAACCTTTTGATCCCGAACCTTCTAAAATCCCGAACCTTCTGATCCCGAACCTTCTGATCCTGAACCTTCTGATCCCGAACCTTCTGATCCCGAACCTTCTGATCCCGAACCTTCTGATCCTGAACCTTCTGATCCCGAACCTTCTGATCCCGAACCTTTTGATCCCGAACCTTCTGATCCTGAACCTTCTGATCCTGAACCTTCTGATCCTGAACCTTCTGATCCTGAACCTTCTGATCCTGAACCTTCTGATCCCGAACCTTCTGATCCCGAACCTTCTGATCCTGAACCTTCTGATCCTGAACCTTCTGATCCTGAACCTTCTGATCCCGAACCTTCTGATCCTGAACCTTCTGATCCTGAACCTTCTGATCCCGAACCTTCTGATCCTGAACCTTCTGATCCTGAACCTTCTGATCCCGAACCTTCTGATCCTGAACCTTCTGATCCTGAACCTTCTGATCCCGAACCTTCTGATCCCGAACCTTCTGATCCCGAACCTTCTGATCCTGAACCTTCTGATCCTGAACCTTCTGATCCTGAACCTTCTGATCCCGAACCTTCTGATCCCGAACCTTCTGATCCTGAACCTTCTGATCCCGAACCTTCTGATCCTGAACCTTCTGATCCTGAACCTTCTGATCCTGAACCTTCTGATCCCGAACCTTCTGATCCCGAACCTTCTGATCCTGAACCTTCTGATCCTGAACCTTCTGATCCTGAACCTTCTGATCCTGAACCTTCTGATCCTGAACCTTCTGATCCCGAACCTTCTGATCCCGAACCTTCTGATCCCGAACCTTCTGATCCTGAACCTTCTGATCCCGAACCTTCTGATCCTGAACCTTCTGATCCTGAACCTTCTGATCCCGAACCTTCTGATCCCGAACCTTCTGATCCTGACCTTCTGATCCCGAACCTTCTGATCCTGAACCTTCTGATCCTGAACCTTCTGATCCCGAACCTTCTGATCCTGAACCTTCTGATCCTGAACCTTCTGATCCCGAACCTTCTGATCCCGAACCTTCTGATCCCGAACCTTCTGATCCTGAACCTTCTGATCCTGAACCTTCTGATCCCGAACCTTCTGATCCCGAACCTTCTGATCCCGAACCTTCTGATCCCGAACCTTCTGATCCCGAACCTTCTAAAATCCCGAACCTTCTGATCCCGAACCTTCTGATCCCGAACCTTCTGATCCCGAACCTTCTGATCCCGAACCTTCTGATCCCGAACCTTCTGATCCCGAACCTTCTGATCCTGAACCTTCTGATCCCGAACCTTCTGATCCCGAACCTTCTGATCCCGAACCTTCTGATCCCGAACCTTCTGATCCTGAACCTTCTGATCCCGACCTTCTGATCCCGAACCTTCTGATCCTGAACCTTCTGATCCCGAACCTTCTGATCCCGAACCTTCTGATCCCGAACCTTCTGATCCCGAACCTTCTGATCCTGAACCTGTTCCAGTTTCCCGTGTGTGTTTTAAGAAACTTGTTTGCAACGAGACTCGTCCCAGAATTACGAGGGATGAGCTAAGTAAGAGAGAGACTAAAGGAACTAAACTTGACGACATTAGAAAAGAGGTGACATGATAGAGACGTATGAAATACTTAAGGAGACTAACAGTGAAAAAAGAGGAATGAATAATACAACAATGAATGCCAATAGAACACGATGGTATGTATGGAAGCTTGAGAATCAGATTAAACACAAATATGATAAAAAGTTTCTTTAAGCGTAATAGTGGGCGAGAGTCCACTTAACACCTAAATAAGTCACAATTTATTAAGTAATAATAAGTTGTCTTTGCGTTAGACAACCGGAGGCTAAAAAAAAGCGGGGTCCAAGGGCAGCAGCACCATCCTACAGCCACAAATAGGTGAGAACACACACACACACACACACACACACACACACACACACACACACACACACACACACACACACACACACACACACACACACACACACACACACCTTGCAAGCAGACTGGAGCAGACACGCGAGCAAACAGACTTGCGACACACCCCCAAAGCCCACTTTATCTTGCTTAATCTTGCCGCCAGTCTTGCACTGACCTTATGCAACATTGCGGCTGTTGCACCAGGTCATTAGCACCACAGGGTAATTAGGGAACATTTCCCTGTGTTGAGAGGAGGCTGGAGGTGGGTGGAGGCTGGAGGTGGGTGGAGGCTGGAGGTGGGTGGAGGCTGGAGGTGGGTGGAGGCTGGAGGTGGGTGGAGGCTGGAGGTGGGTGTGGGTGGAGACTGGAGGGGGTGTGGGTGGAGACTGGAGGTGGGTGTGGGTGGAGACTGGAGGTAGGTGTGGGTGGAGATTGGAGGGGGTGTGGGTGGAGACTGGAGGTGGGTGTGGGTGGAGACTGGAGGTGGGTGTGGGTGGAGACTGGAGGTGGGTGTGGGTGGAGACTGGAGGTGGGTGTGGGTGGAGACTGGAGGTGGGTGTGGGTGGAGACTGGAGGTGGGTGTGGGTGGAGATTGGAGGTGGGTGTGGGTGGAGACTGGAGGTGGGTGTGGGTGGAGACTGGAGGTGGGTGTGGGTGGAGACTGGAGGTGGGTGTGGGTGGAACATTAGCCACACTATCATCAGTGCACGCCAGGGAACACGCATGGAGGCATGTACCCACGTACACACCCATTAACGTGCCCACCTATGCACCCACCACACATGCGTCCGTGTACACTGATGCACCCACGTACCCACCCATATATCCTCCCCTACACTACCAGTCCGGGGACCCATTATCACGTTGCATGGGTAACCTCACCACTACGGTGAGTTTAGCTCAGGCTCGTTAAAGCGGTGGAGGTGGTAGTAGTGGTGGTGGTAGTAGTGGTGATGGTACTAGTGGTGATGGTGGTGATGGCGTGGTGGTAGTAGTGCAGAAATCCGTGAAGGGTGTGGTGCCGGAGGAGCAGTCATTAAGGGCGGTCCACCACCCCGCGTCCCGCCCTCAGGTCCACCACCCTGCGTCCCGCCCTCAGGTCCACCACCCTGCGTCCCGCCCTCAGGTCCACCACCCCGCGTCCCGCCCTCAGGTCACCACCCCGCGTCCCGCCCTCAGGTCCACCACCCCGCGTCCCGCCCTCAGGTCCACCACCCTGCGTCCCGCCCTCAGGTCCACCACCCGCGTCCCGCCCTCAGGTCCAGCACCCTGCGTCCCGCCCTCAGGTCCACCACCCTGCGTCCCGCCCTCAGGTCCACCACCCTGCGTCCCGCCCTCAGGTCCACCACCCTGCGTCCCGCCTCAGGTCCACCACCCTGCGTCCCGCCCTCAGGTCCAGCACCCCGCGTCCCGCCCTCAGGTCCACCACCCTGCGTCCCGCCCTCAGGTCCACCACCCCGCGTCCCGCCCTCAGGTCCACCACTCCGCGTCCCGCCCTCAGGTCCAGCACCCCGCGTCCCGCCCTCAGGTCCACCACTCGCGTCCCGCCCTCAGGTCCACCACCTCGCGTCCCGCCCTCAGGTCCAGCACCCTGCGTCCCGCCCTCAGGTCCAGCACCCTGCGTCCCGCCCTCAGGTCCAGCACCCTGCGTCCCGCCCTCTGGTCTACCACCCTGCGTCCCGCCCTCAGGTCCACCACCCCGCGTCCCGCCCTCAGGTCCACCACCCCGCGTCCCGCCCTCAGGTCCACCACCCCGCGTCCCGCCCTCAGGTCCACCACCCCGCGACCCGCCCTCAGGTCCACCACCCCGCGTCCCGCCCTCAGGTCCACCACCCGCGTCCCGCCCTCAGGTCCACCACCCCGCGTCCCGCCCTCAGGTCCACCACCCCGCGTCCCGCCCTCAGGTCCACCACCCCGCGTCCCGCCCTCAGGTCCACCACCCCGCGTCCCGCCCTCAGGTCCACCACCCAGCGTCCCGCCCTCAGGTCCACACACCCGCGTCCCGCCCTTAGGTCCACCACCCCGCGTCCCGCCCTCAGGTCCACCACCCCGCGTCCCGCCCTCAGGTCCACCACCCCGCGTCCCGCCCTCAGGTCCACCACCCCGCGTCCCGCCCTCAGGTCCACCACCCCGCGTCCGCGCCTCAGGTCCACCACCCAGCGTCCCGCCCTCAGGTCCACCACCCCGCGTCCCGCCCTCAGGTCCACCACCCAGCGTCCCGCCCTCAGGTCCACCACCCCGCGTCCCGCCCTCAGGTCCACCACCCAGCGTCCCGCCCTCAGGTCCACCACCCAGCGTCCGCCCTCAGGTCCACCACCCCGCGTCCCGCCCTCAGGTCCACCACCCCGCGTCCCGCCCTCAGGTCCACCACCCCGCGTCCCGCCCTCAGGTCCACCACCCCGCGTCCCGCCCTCAGGTCCACTACCCCGCGTCCCGCCCTCAGGTCCACCACCCAGCGTCCCGCCCTCAGGTCCACCACCCCGCGTCCCGCCCTCAGGTCCACCACCCAGCGTCCCGCCCTCAGGTCCACCACCCAGCGTCCCGCCCTCAGGTCCACCACCCCGCGTCCCGCCCTCAGGTCCACCACCCCGCGTCCCGCCCTCAGGTCCACCACCCCGCGTCCCGCCCTCAGGTCCACCACCCCGCGTCCCGCCCTCAGGTCCACCACCCCGCGTCCCGCCCTCAGGTCCACCACCCCGCGTCCCGCCCTCAGGTCCACCACCCCGCGTCCCGCCCTCAGGTCACCCGCCAAACACATGCTGATGAAACTCGACCGTAAGACAGTCGCACGGCCTAAATGATTAGCCCGACAGTCCATAAATCATCGCGGATCGACCCATTGTCCACCATGACTTGCCTGAACGAAGCTAACTGACAAAAACAACGAAGCCTCTGTAATGCATCATTGGGGGGGGGGGCGGTGGGAGGTGGTCGAGGGGGGGGGCGCTGTGTATGTGTGGGGGGGGGGGGGGAAGCCTAACCTTAAAACCCTAGTGTAGAGGGTTCGCCTTTATCATCTTGCCATCGTGTGGGATAAGATCGCTCGTTCACAGTTTCGTCAGGAACCGCAAGCGGGAGGGAGCAGGTCTTGCGGTGTGCCAGGTCCCGCAGGAGGAGGCTGCGGTATCACAGAGACGCTGATGATCTCTATGTACGCGGACGGGTCCGGCCAGGGGCCCGGCGAGCTCTTAGTTCACACTGCGGCGGACTCTTGCTCTTGGGGCTCCTGTCACAAGGACTAGTTTTGCGTCTCCTGATAGTACACATATTGGCGGTGTGATGGTGATAGGGTAGTAGTAGATGGTTTGTGATGGTGACAGGGTAGTGGTTGATGGCTTGTGATGGTGCCTTGGGTGTCGGAGATTTAGATCCAGTTAATTGGTTGATGAAGATTGTGTGACAGTGACGGGATGATGATGATGATGGGGCGAGACACCATACCTGAGGTCACTGGTGATGGGAGAGGGACAAGCGTGATAAATGGTTCACTAACAATGCTGTGGTTTACCATGTTGTCAGCGGTGCTTGTGAGCGAGGCCGCAGGGGAGAGGGGGAGTGCGCGAGACAGGAGAGAGGGAAGAGAGTGCACAGCAGAGAAGAGGAGAGACAGAAACGCGACAGTACTGAACAGAGGAACAACGAGAGAGCAGAGTATAGAGAGAGAAGGCGAGAGAGGGAGGGAAAGCGAGAGACGAGAGGGGTGAGAGACGGTATTCACCTAGTTATGCTTGCGGGGGTTGAGCTCTGCTCTTTCGGCCCGCCTCTCAACTCTCAATCAACTGTTACTACTATTTTTTTCCCACTCGCATACAACCCCCCCCCCCCCAGGAAGCAGCCCATAACAGCTGTCTAACTCCCAGGTACCTATTTACTGCTAGGTAACAGGGGCATCAGGGTGAAATAAACTCTGATATTCAATCCCCTGATATTCAAGATGACCAACAATCCCCTGATACCCAAGATGACCAACAATCCCCTGATACCCAAGATGACCAACAATCCCCTGATATTCAAGATGACCAACAATCCCCTGATACCCAAGATGACCAACAATCCCCTGATACCCAAGATGACCAACAATCCCCTGATACCCAAGATGACCAACAATCCCCTGATACCCAAGATGACCAACAATCCCCTGATACCCAAGATGACCAACAATCCCCTGATATTCAAGATGACCAACAATCTCATGGCACTCACCAGGGTTAACAATCTCCCCTCATACGGATCCTTATCAGCAGGGCAGGAATGCCATATGTTGAGAAGTATTTCCCTCACAGTTTTATGAGTAAGATGAGTTGTTTGTGCACAAACAACAGGGCTCCATCAAGGAACATATTAGCTCTTCTCACAACCAGACCATCACCAGAGAAATCGTAATAACACAGAAATCATTGATAAATACAGCGATAGCAGGAGACTCGACATCAGCGAGGCACTACACATCAAAAAGTCAACACCAGCAATCAACAGCCAATTAATGCACAACTATATTCTACCCACTGCAAGACCCCGAACCAACATAGAAGCAGCAAGAGGAAGTACGGGCCAATAGGTTTTCTGCAATTACTTCCATTCTTATGTTTTCATACCCATTGATTCGTGTCCTGGCATAGTTCTGTCACCTCACCCAAAACGAGTAAAAGTATGATGTATGTTATGTGTAAACTAATCTTTGAAAATGTAAGAAGCATTACGAAACGTGTTCAGGCGTCAGACCAAAAATAAGAATGAATTTTGGAGCGTTAATTTTTCAATTACCCTCGACAGTGAAGAAAAACAAAAAATATTGAGAAGATTCGTGTTAGAATTATTAATCTTACCCTTTCTGTCATATTCAACAACATATGTTTACAAGAAAGACTGCTACCAAAATATACTAATAAATAAATATATATATATATATATATATATATATATATATATATATATATATATATATATATATATATATATATATATATATATATATATATATATATATATATAATATATAATATATATATAATCTCAGGATCTAGCATACACACACTTTAATAAAAAAATGATTCTGCATTTACGAACATTTTTGTAAATTCACATGGCAATTCAACGTCATTTAACAAACAAAAACTCACAAATCAAAACATATTTCTACACATGGAGCACAAATCACCAGCCGCGTTCAATTCATAAAAAAGCTGCAGATAAAACAAATATTGCCTTTGACTGGATCACTAATGATTGTAGAACTCATTGCAAATAAATTTATCCGGAGCGAAAACTAACTTACTGATTTAATAAAACACACGAGCACAGACCCATTGCCTCGCCCGCCCAACACTTTACAATTAAGCACAAGTTGGGCTTTACGGCTTGTATATATATTTTGGCAAAGTTCCTCTTTGATCAGATGTTTATTATTTATTTACTGAATATGACTGAAAGGGATAGGTAAATGATTCTAGCACTAATATTCTCTTTATGATTTTCTGCGCAACGACAACGTTGCGCAAAAACGATAGATATATCGTTAACGACCGCCTTCCGATATAAACGATAGATATTTTGAGATATATTCAAGAGTTGTTACATTCTTGTACAGCCACTAGTACGCGTAGCCATTCGGGCAGGTCCCTGGAATACGATCCCCGCCGCGAAGAATCGTTGTTACAACCAAGTACACATTTTACTGTTGAGTTAAACAGAGGCTACAGTTAAGGATTTGCGCCCAGTAAATCCTCCCGGCCAGGATACGAACCATGACAAAGCGCTCGCGGAACGCCAGGCGAGTATCTTACCACTACACCGCGGAGACTAGAATATAACGACATAAGATTAGACATAGCTGAAGCACTATATAACACACACACACACACACACACACACACACACACACACACACACACACACACACACACACACACACACACACACACACTCATTTTTGTAAACAGAGTGGTAGACAGTTGGAACAAGTTAGATGAGAAGGTGTTGGAGGACCAAACCATCAGTAATTTCAAAGCGTTATATGACAAAGAGTGCTGGGAAGACGGGACACCACGAGCGTAGCTCTCATCCTGTAACTACACTTAGGTAATTACACACATATCCAACTATCAATTGCCAGCTTAGTAGGCAACCATCAGTCTCAGGAGACTATGGAGTTGCGCTCTGGTTGTCGGACTGGAGTGGCCTCTCCAGGGCACAAAGCCAAGCTAGGTTGATATGGAGGAGAAGCTGTGACCCAAGCAGCAGGTCCCTCCCCCCCCCCCTTTTCACGGCACCAAAAGTCACCAATGGAAAGGCAAACACCAATACGATTGGTTTCAGCGCCGTCGCAGGAACTGTGAGCTCCGGAGTTGATCTCGAAGTTGGTGAAAGAAGGCACAGGGACTCCAAACCCGGAGACCGCCGTGGTCGGGGCCGGAGAACCACCCCAGCAAGGGTAAGAACGACCTCAGCCTCCTGAAGCAGAGCCCCAGGAGGTGGACGTCCAGGTCCCGCACCTACGGGTTCCTGACAGATCGTCACAGCCATCTTTCACCCGAGGCCGGCTTCCTTCATGACCCCAGCAGAAGGAAGAGTGATAATTATTAAATACAACAATTATTATAATAATTTTTATCACCATAATATAATTAATAATTATCACTCTTCCTTCTGCTTGGTCTTGAAGGAAGCCGGCCTCGGGTGAACTGGGGCTGAGACGCGCTACATAACACACGCACGAACACACACGCATGCACACGCACGCATGCACACGCACGCGCGCATACACACACACACACACACACACCCCAATAGGCTCAGGAATCTGAACACCTGTTCATTGACGGTTGAGAGGCGGGACCAAAGAGCCAGAGCTCAACCCCCGCAAACACAACTAGGTGAGCACAACTAGGTGAGTACACACACACACACACATTTATCAAGTGCCAGCAAATGCTTAAGTATATTCTATCATCCACAAAGAATGAGACAACTCTCGCCTTATGTTGCATAGTGCACGTCAATCCTGATAGGCGTCCTGTGACAGGCGTCCTATATATATATATATATATATATATATATATATATATATATATATATATATATATATATATATATATATATATTGTACCTAGTAGCTAGAATGCAATACTCGGCCTACTATGCAACGCCCGATTTGCCTAATAAGCCAAGTTTTCCTGAATTTACATAATTTTCAAATTGTTTTCTTATGAAATTATTAAGCTATCCATTCATTGTGTATGAGATTAATTTTTTTAAATTTGAGGTAAAACTAACGTAGGTTCAGTCATATGTCTACGTTAGTTTTAACTCAAATTTAAAAAAAATTAATCTCATACACAATGAAATGGATAGCTTAATAATTTCATAAGAAAACAATTTGGTGTGTATTATTCCAGCCGGGTGGTGTGTGTGATATTACCAGCGGGGGGGGAAGATTCCGGGGTTGGTGTATATTGCCCAGCGGTGGTGTGGTATATTCCAGCTGGGGGTGGGTAGTAATTCACTAATGCGGGGGGTGTGGATATATTCCAGGCGGGGTGTTATTCAGCGGGGTGTGGGGAAATTATGCGCAGCGGTGTGTGTTGTAGTAATTCGCAGCGAGGGGTGTGGGATTATGCCAATCGGGTGTGTGTATATAGTCCAGCAGGGGTGTGTATATTCCAGCGGGGGGTGTATATTCCAGCAGGCGTGTGTATATTCCAACGGGCGTGTGTATATTCCGGGTGTGTATAATCCAGCGGGGGTGTGTATATCCCAGCGGGGGTGTGTATATTTCAGCGGGGGTGTGTATATTCCCGCGGGGTGTGGTATATATTCCAGGCAGGGCGTGTGGTATATTCCAGCAGGGGTGGTGTGATTAATTCCAGCCGGGGGTGTGTATATATCAGGGGGGTTTCCAGCGGGCCTGTGTATATTCCAGGGGGGGTGTGTATATTCCAGCGGGGGTATGTATATTCCAGCGGGGGTGTGGATATTCCAGCGGGGGTGTATATATTCCAGCGGGGGGGTGTGGTAATATTCCAGCGGGGGTGTGTATATTCCAGCGGGGTGTGTATATTCCAGCAGGCGTGTGTATATTCCAGCGGGCGTGATGTATATTCCACCAGCGGCCGTGGGTAGATTCAGCGGGGGTGTGTATATTCCAGCGGGGGGTGTATATTCCAGCAGGCGTATGTATATTCCAGCGGGTTTGTGTATATTCCAGGGGGAGTGTGTATATTCCAGCGGGGTGTGTTAATTCCGAGCGGGGGTATGTTAATTCCTCAAGCGGGGTGTGTTATATCCATCGGGGCGTGTGTATATTCCAGCGGGGTGTGTATATTCCAGCGGGGTGTGTATATTCCAGCGGGGGTATGTATATTCCAGCGGGGGTGCGTATATTCCAGCGGGCGTGTGTATATCCCAGCTGGGGTGTGTATATTCCAGCGGGGTGTGTATATTCCAGCGGGGGTGTATATATTCCAGCGGGGGGGTGTATATTCCAGCAGGCGTGTGTATATTCCAACGGGCGTGTGTATATTCCAGCGGGGGGGGTTGTAATAATCCAAGCGGGGGCCGTGTGTATAATCCAGCGGGGGTGTGTATATCCCAGCGGGGGTGTGTATATTCCAGCGGGGGTGTGTATTTCCAACGCGGGGGTGTGGTAATAGTTACCAGTGGGGGTGGGTATATTCCAGCAGGGGTGTGTATAATCCAGCGGGGGTGTGTATATCCCAGCGGGGGTGTGTATATTTCAGCGGGGGTGTGTATATTCCTGCGGGGGTGTGTATATTCCAGCAGGCGTATGTATATTCCAGCGGGTTTGTGTATATTCCAGGGGGAGTATGTATATTCCAGCGGGTTTGTGTATATTCCAGGGGGAGTATGTATATTCCAGCGGGTTTGTGTATATTCCAGGGGGAGTATGTATATTCCAGCGGGTTTGTGTATATTCCAGGGGGAGTATGTATATTCCAGCGGGTTTGTGTATATTCCAGGGGGAGTGTGTATATTCCAGCGGGGGTGTATATATTCCAGCGGGGGGGTGTATATTCCAGGGGGGGTGTGTATATTCCAGCGGGGTGTGTATATTCCAGCGGGGGTGGGTATATTCCAGCGGGGGTGTATATATTCCAGCGGGGGGGTGTATATTCCAGCGGGGGTATGTATATTCCAGCGGGGGTGTATATATTCCAGCGGGGGTGTGTAAATTCCAGCGGGGGTGTGTAATAATTCCAGCGGGGGGTGTGTATATTCCAGCGGGGTGTGTGTATATTCCAGGGGGGGTGTGTATATTCCAGCGGGGGTATGTATATTCCAGCGGGGGTGTGGATATTCCAGCGGGGGTGTAATATTCCAGGGGGGTGTGTATATTCCGGCGGGGGTGTGTATATTCCAGTATTTCCACAGCCAAACATCCAGTATTGTTAAAGTATTATTATTAATGTCGGGCAGGGGAGGTGTGCAAGAGTGATAATGGAAACCCCACAGTAGGGTAGGTGTT
Source organism: Procambarus virginalis (assembly GCA_020271785.1). Taxonomy (NCBI): domain Eukaryota; kingdom Metazoa; phylum Arthropoda; class Malacostraca; order Decapoda; family Cambaridae; genus Procambarus; species Procambarus virginalis. The sequence continues at coordinate 30,096 of WNGS01010848.1, forward strand.
GTATAGCCCTTACTGTGTTAGTGGTGGTGGCGGAGGGCAAGCGTTGTGGCGGTGGTGGTGGTGTGGTGTGGGGGTGGGTGGTGTGGTGGGTGCGGAAGGGCAGCGTTGTGGCAGTGGTGTGGTGTGAGGTGTGGATGGTGGGGGGTGTGGTGGTGGTGGTGGTGGTGGTGTGGTGGTCGGATGGCCGCGTGGTGGCGGTGTTGTGGGGTGTGGTGGTGCAGAGGGCAGCGTTGTTGGCGGATGGAGGGGGGGGTGATGTTGGTGAATGGGGGTGGGTGGTGTGTGGTGGTGGGTACTCACCTAATTGTGCTTTGGCTCTTGGCCCCGCCGTCTCAACTTGTCAATCAGAACTTGGTGACAGATTCCTGTGACCCTAGGTGGGCTCTATCATATCTACAGCTGAAACTGTGTATTGGAGTCCATCCTCCACCACATCACTGCCTAATATGCATTCCAGAATCTGTTTAACTACTCTGCAACTGAGAAAAAAAGTTCTTATCTAAACGGCCCGTTGGCTCATTGGTTACT
>WNGS01010848.1:64414-75594 GCA_020271785.1 Procambarus virginalis
CCTGGGACAAACCTGCTTACCACCTCCTGACATTTTTGGGTGACATAGTCCATCATGTCTTGTACGGACTTGGTTCCGAGTTCTGTGTCCCAATGTATATCCCATAGGAATTTATTCATCTCCTCATAGTTTCCCTTTCTGTACGCCAGCCCTTTGGTTCCCAGTTCTTTTTTGGGGGTGATATTCCTAGCTCAACCAGGTACTCAAAGCTCATACACTATGATCACTCATTCCCAATGGGCTTCCAACTTAACTTCCCTTATATCCGACTCATTTAGGGGTAAATATCAAATCCCAGCAAGGCTGGTACATCCCCTCCTCTCATTCTTGTCGGTGGTGTGTGTGTGTGTGTTGTGTGTGTGTGTGGTGTGTGTGTGTGTGTGTGTGTGGTGTGTGTGTGTGTGGTGTGTGTGTGTGTGTGGTTTGAACATATCTTAAAATCGGAATTAAAAATATAAATCAACATACGAAAGATAATAAGTAACTTCATTTGCAGTGTTTGTTGGAGGTGCAGGACACAGGAGCAGTCAAGAAGAGCCGCTAGAGATGGGCGGGAGGGAGGGAGGAGGGATATGAGGCGGGAGGAAGAGGGGGAGAGGAGGGACGTGTAGGGAGAAGCCAGTGGAGATGGAGCGGGGCACTAAGGTATAGAGAGGGATGTGGAAAGGGGAGTGAGAGCGAAGCAAGCGGGAGAAGAGGGTGAAGGGAAATATTCAAAGTTCCAAACCCATATTAAGAGATCGTGGCGTTGATACCGCACGTTCCGAGGAATTTATAAGATGTCGAGGGCAACGCCGATAACGAGATGGAGGGAGGGAAGAAGGTAAGGGAACGAGGTACGGGAGAGGAAAGGTTGGAGAGAGTTGAGGCGAAATCGAGGTGAGGCAGAGGTAAAGTGGAGGGAGGGGGAGAACGTTTAGGGAGAGTGAGCTGAGAGAAGCGGTAAGTTTGGTTTTTTTTCCCGCGTCTGAATAGTCGAGATAAAATTAAGGAGAGTCTCCTCTAGGACGGCCGCTCCAGGCATACATTCCTGGCCCCCGGAGACTGTTGGTGGTCCTGGAGAGGGCCAGAATTATGCATGGCAGCACCCAGAGATGTCACCACCCTCTGGGAGCTGGAGGCCGGTCGGCCTAGCCGGAACAGCACGCTGGACTTGTGATCTGTGGTCCTGGGTCGATCCAAGGCGGCCGGCGAAGAAACAATTGGGCCAGAGTTTCTTTCACCCTGTGCCCCTGTTACCTAGCAGTAAAATAGGTACCTGGGTGTTAGTCAGCTGTCACGGGCTGCTTCCTGGGGGTGGAGGCCTGGTCGAGGACCGGGCCGCGGGGGACACTAAAAAGCCCCGAAATCATCTCAAGATAACCTACACACACCCTCCACCACACACACGCGCCACGCACACCCACACCCAGTTGATTGACAGTTGAGAGGCGGGACCAAAGAGCCAGAGCTCAACCCCCGCAACACAACTAGGTGAGTACAACTATGTACTCACACCCACACAGAATATCATAGGGACTGACAGCTGAGTGAATAGCGCTCTGGGTTCGTAGTCCTGTGGTCCGGGATCGATCCCAGGCGATGGCGGAAACAAATGGGCAGAGTTTCTTTCACCCTGATGTACCTGTTACCTAGCAGTAAATAGGTACCTGGGAGTTAGACAGCTGTTACGGGCTGCTTCCTGGGGCAGCAGTTTAATACATCACACGTTTAATATCGTGTGTGTGCGTGGAGAGAAAACAAATTGATTGACAGTTGAGAGGCGGCCGAAAGAGCTCAACCCCCGCAAGCACAACTAGGTGAGTACACACACACACACACACACACACACACACACACACACACACACACACACACACACACACTCTGGGAGTTGGTCAGTTGCTGTGGGCTAATTCCTGGGGATGTGTGTGTGTTAGAGAGAAATATATGTAGTAGATATAAAAGAGGAAAAAGAGATTCTTAGAAAGGCGGGGTCCAAGAGCTAATAGTTCGATTCTTTAGACACAAATAGTAATACACAGAAAAGCAAGGGGAGACATGATCTATAAAAATTCTCAAGAGGAATTAACAGGGTGGATAAAGACAAGGTATTTAGCACGGGTGGAACATGAACAAGGGGACACAGGTGGGAACTTAGTACCCAAATGAGCCACAGAGACGTTAGAAAGAATTTTTTAAGTGTCAAAGTAGTTAACAGGTGGAATGCATTAGGCAGTGATGTGGTGGAGGCTGACTCCATACACAGTTTCAAATGTAGATATGGTAAAGAGCAAAATAAGCTCAGGAACTTGTATATCAGTTATTTGACAATTGAGAGGCGGGGCCAAAGAGCCGAAGCTCAACCCCAACACGTACAGCTAGGCGGGTACTCGCTGCCAGTAATAACTGCGCTGTTCAATAACAATAACATTTCAAAATATTAGTAATTACATTTAATATCGGGTTCCAGAGCAATTATTTTTCCTTGTCTTGAGTGTTCTTGGTGAAGCATTGTGATGTGTGTCACCAGCTGTGTCTCCTCACTCTCCCATGGCTCCCTATTGTCTCCCCTTCCCCACCTACCCCACCCACCCTCCTGCCCCACTACCCCACCCTCCCTCTTTCCACTTACCCCACCCTCCCTCCTGCTCCACCTACCCCACCCACCCTCCTGCCCCAGGATGACCTAAACAGTTGTCAATCTCCTAGGCACCTACCTACTCCAAAGTGAACAGAGGCATCAGGTAATAGATAACATGCCCAACAGTCTCTATCCTTCTGCGGGAGTCGAACCTGGAACCCGCGTTTGCGGGCCGACGACGGTGGAGAAGTGGTGGAGGCAGACTCCCAGACAACAGCTGCCAATGAAGACACGACAGAGCCCAAGAGCCTCTGGAGCCTGTTCAGCAGTTGAAGGCTAAGAGAAAGTTCTCTTAACTCTTCTATTACTAGTTCTCTTACTAGCTCTAGAGCTTAAGTTCCTCCCTGGTAAGCACAACAAGGTGAGCACCGACACAAGAGCCGGCTCGCTAATGATGCCCAAAGCACCTGCCCAAAATTATAATTAGCCTCATTTGTTAGTACATAAAACATTTTAAATTAAAATTAAGATTCAAATATAATTCTCAACCTCCAGAAGAGCAACATATTTAACGTATTAATACAGCCACGTATGTATACCGTTGATACAACTACGGTATGTATACCACTACTACTATCACGGTATGTATACCACTAACACAACTGTGGTATGTATAATATTAATACAATCACCAGACCAGTACCCGAAGACAAATTACGGGAACTAAACCTCACGTCTTTGAAAGAGAGAAGTGTTAGGGGGAGACATGATCTCCTCATACAAGATTCTCAGGGAAATTGATAGGGTAGATAAAGACAGTTTATTTAACACAGGTGGTACACGCACACGGGGACACAGGTGGAAATAGAGAGCCCAAATGAGCCACAGAGATATTATAAAAGAAATTTCAGTTAACAAATGGAATGCACTAGGAAGTGAAGTGGTGGAGACTGACTCCATACACAGTTTCAAATGTAGATATGATATAGGCTCAGGCTCGGGAATCTCTACACCTGTTGATTGGCGGTTGAGAGGCGGGACCTAAGAGCCCAAGCGCAACCCCGGAAGCACAACTAGTTGAGTATAATTAGGTGTACACACACACACACACACACACACACACACACACACACACACACACACACACACACACACACACACACACACACACACACTCACTACATGAATTAAATCCTCATTAACCAATTTCTTCGTAAACCAATGAGGCAGGAAAGGGCTTCTCGCAGGGGCACCCCCCACGTATGGGTTCCAGTAGGGGCCCCCTCGTTCAGGTCCCTGCAGGGACTACTCGAAGGGGGTCCACCACGTAAGCCCCCCCCCCCCCCGTTGGGCTCTGCTCGTAGAGGTTCCTTGTCGGGGGGCTTATCCTAGGAGCCCCTGCTAGGATCCTTGCAGGGACTCTTGGTAGGGGCTCATCTAACCCCAGTTCATTACACGCTCGCAGCCACGACCAATCGCCCACGAAATGTGAAATCCTTTCACTGTTGCTATTATAGTGGCTGTCCAGAGACGGTAAGGTGGTGGACGGGGAGGGAGAGAGACGGAGAGAGAGAGAGACGGAGAGAGAGACGGAGAGAGAGAGATCAGCAAGAACGTGTGCGGATGTGTGACTGAGTACGTATAAGTTTGCACGTGTGTTCGTGCGTGTGTGTGGTGTGAGAATGTGTGCGTGCGTACATTCGTGACACGGGGGGAGGGGGGATGAAGAAACACAAGCCTCTCCGACGAGTATAATCCAGAAATGAATTTTGGGATTATCATTCTACACTAAATGATTTTAGCATTATGGCGGAGGGTCGCACACGGCCAGAAGTGTGGCCAGTTTCTCCTGCTGCTGTGTGTGTCTCAGTGTTAACTTGGTGGCGGTGTTACTCTGTTTTATTACGTGAGAGAGAGAGAGAGAGAGAGAGAGAGAGAGAGAGAGAGAGAGAGAGAGAGAGAGAGAGAGAGAGAGAGAGAAAATAGTGGACGGCTAACCAGCTAAGTTGAAGGCTAACTAAGCAAACGGAGAGACTAACGAAGTGAGAAGACCTCCATACTTCTCTCCACCACCCTCCCCCCATCCCTCCCTCATACACAAAAGGGTTACAATACAATTCAAGGCGAACAATGAGCAGCGTCAATCAATACACACAATTTCCCCCATGTGTTCTATTGTCCGCCGATCGCCTATTTCAGGTTCGAACACCCTCATCTATTTGTGATTCGAACACCCTGGCGCGTTTAACACATTCCATTTCTTGTTCTGGGGGAACTGAAGTAGAGCGCGCCACCTTGAGGAATCTTGAGGCATTCCTGGGTCTTATCGCTGACAAGGTGATTCAAGGCAGCACTTAAAAGCCTGTCCAGTTGGCGTAATGGTCAGGAATTATAGGAGAACCGGTCACATTGTCGAGGGCTGTTGTAGACCGTCCTTGACCTGCATCTTCTCCTCACTTGTCACTCCATAACAACAACAACCTCCTAACCTAACCACAAACGTAAAAAATACAACTGTCTTGCGCAACTAAAAACGTACAAAATTTAGCTGTTTTGTTTAGCTAGAAAGTAAAAATGCAACTGTTTTGTCTAACCAGAAACGTACGAACCCAAGCAACCCACCTAACCTATCGAGGCCCATGTATAGAAAACGTAGATATCAGCGAACTTTACTTTTCATAGTAGGCTGTATTTGTAACGTATGTTACCATAATGTACAAAACGCGACGTATTACTTAGGCAAAACGGTTGCATTTTTTACGGTGTGGCAAATCGCGAACCCGGGCTATAGCACTTATCTTTTCAACAAAATACGTCGTATATTTTACGTAATTGACTACTCCATTAAAAAAAATGAGATATTAGCATGAACTGAAAACATTACTAACAGTCCCTGTGGCGCAGTGGTAAGACACTCGCCCAGCGCTTCGCGAGCTCTTTGGCCTGGGTTCGTATCCTAGCGAGGATATCTTAACTGTTGCCTCTGTTCACCCAACAGTGAATGGGTACCTGGTTGTTAATTAAACGATTTGGCGGGGTTGTATTCCGGGGAAAATTAGGATTCAAGACTTGCCCGAAACACTACGCGTGTTAGTGGCTGTACTCTGGTATATATAAATAATATCGAGGTTTATAAAAGACACCAGAGGTACGGTCTTCACATGGAAGAGCCTCATGATCTTGATATAAATATTGTATAAGTTCTTGATTTGTGAATGTTACTTGGGGCCCAGGAGCCAGATTTACGAAAGTACTTACGCACGCACTTACGAACCTGTCCATCTTTTCTCAATCTTTGGCGACTTTGTTTCCAATTATTAAACAGTTAATGAGCTCCGATGCACCGGGAGGCTGTTTATAACATTAACAACAGTTGATTGGCAAGTTTTCATGCTTGTAAACTGTTTAATAAATGTAACCAAAGCCGTCAAAGATTGAGGAAAGATGTACACGTTCGTAAGTATTTGCGTAAGTGCTTTCGTGAATCTGGCCCCAGATCAGCTGCTAGTCGGACACATGTCCGACTAGCAGTTCAGTTCTCTGATGGTGCCTATGGCACCTCCAATACTCACAGTGTTCTCAACACCTAAGCCAACTCTGATGTGCATAGTGTTCTCTGAATGTATCTACCTTACCTACCTTGAGATGGTTTCGGGGCTTAGCGTCCCCGCGGCCCGATCCTCGACCAAGCCTCCAGGACCCGGATTCACGAAGCAGTTACGCAAACACTTACGAATCAGTACATCTTTTCTCAATCTTTGGCGGCTTTGTTTCCAATTATTAAACAGCTAATGAGCTCCAAAGCACCAGGAGGCTGTTTATAACAATAACAACAGTTGAATGGCAAGTTTTCATGCTTGTAAACGGATTAATAAATGTAACGAAACCCGTCAAAGATTGAGGAAAGATGTACACGTTCGTAAGTGCTTTCGTAAGTGCTTTCGTGAATCTGGCCCCTGGTTGCTGGACTGGTCAATCAGGCTGTTGGACGCGGCTGCTGGCAGCCTGACGTACGAATCACAGCTTGGTTGATCAGGTATCTTTAGGAGATGTTTATCAAGTTCTCTCTTGAACACTGTGAGGGGTCGGCCATTTATGCCCCTTATGTGTAATGAAAGCGTGTTGAACAGTCTCGGGCCTCTGATGTTGATAGAGTTCTCTCTCAGAGTACCTGTTGCACCTCTGCTCTTCAACGGGGGTATTCTGCACATCCTGCCATGCCTCCTGGTCTCATGTGGTGTTATTTCTGTGTGCAGGGTTGGGACCAGCCCCTCTACTATTTTCCACGTCTAAATTATTATGTATCTTCCCGCCTGTGCTCAAGAGAATACATATTTAGGTCTTTTAGTCGGTCCCAATAGTTTAGATGCTTTCCTGAGTGGATTCTAGCAGTAAAGGATCTCTGCACGCTCTCCAGGTCAGCAGTTTCTCCAGCAGTGAAAGGGGCTGTCATTGTGCAGCAGTACTCCACTCTAGAGAGCACTAGCGTCTTGAAGAGTATCATCATCGGTAGAGCATCTCTAGTATGAAAGGTTCTTGTTATCCAACCTGTCATTTTTCTTGCAGTTGTGACGGCTACTTTATTGTGTTCTATAAAGGTAAGGTCTTCCAACATGAGTACACACAAATCTTTTACATTGCCTTTTCGTTCTATGTTATGATTTGACTGAGTTTTGTAAGTGGTTTCTGTTTTTAAATTATATTTTTTTCCACAGCGCAGGAGCTGGAACTTTTCTTCGCTAAACACCATATTATTTTCTGTAGCCCATAGAAAGACCTGATTTGCATCTGATTGGAGGTTTGTCGTGTCCTCTATGTTGCCTACTCTCATAAAAATCCTAGTATCATCTGCAAAGGATGATAAAGTACTATAGATTGTGTCCTTGTCTATATTCGATATGAGGATAAGAAACAGTACTGGAGCAAGCACAGTACCTTGAAGGACTGAGCTCTTCACGGTTTATGGATCGAATTTTATTTTGTTGACTATTACACATTGGGTTCTGTTAGTCAGAAAATTATAGATCCATCTGCCTATTTTTCCGGTAATTCCTTTTGAATGCATTTTGTGTGCACTAACACCATATCTTGAGGTTATCTTGAGATGATTTCGGGGCTTTTTAGTGTCCCCGCGGCCCGGTCCTCGACCAGGCCTCCACCCCCAGGAAGCAGCCCGTGACAGCTGACTAACACCCAGGTACCTATTTTACTGCTAGGTAACAGGGGCGTAGGGTGAAAGAAACTCTGCCCATTGTTTCTCGCCGGCGCCTGGGATCGAACCCAGGACCACAGGATCACAAGTCCACCGCACTGTCCGCTCGGGCGACCGGCCGAGCGGACATTTGTCGAAGGGTTTTGCGAAATCTGTGTAAATTACATCAGCGTTTTGTTTGTCTTCCTTGGCATTTAATGTTATGTCAAAGTGGTCCAGCAACTGTGACAGGCAAGAGCGCCCTGTTCTGAAACCATGTTGTCCCGGGTTATGGAGATGCTGGGATTCCATATATTTAGTGATCTTACTTCTTAGCACTCTTTCAAAAATTTTTATGATGTGTGATGTTAGTGCTATCGGTCTGTAATGTTTTACTTTTGCCTTATTTCCTCCTATGAAGTGGTGCTATCTCTGCTGTTTTTATTATGTCAGGGATAACGCCAGTATCTAGGCTTTGTCTCCAAAGACTGTGAAGGGCCTGCAATAGCGGTTTTCTACAGTTCTTGATGAATATGGAGTTCCAAGAATCCGGGCCTGGTGCAGAGTGCATAGGCATACTGTCTATGGCTTTTTCAAAATCCAGTGGGAATAGGGTGACATCTGATATATGATTTGATATTAGTATCATATCCATGAACAATACATTTGGATTATGGAATCTTCAGTGTGTTTAGTGGCTCGCTAAAGACAGTCATATTGATTCTTCAGTATTTCGCTCATTTCTTTGTTGTCATCTGTGAAAGCTGCATCTCTCTGTCGCAGGGGCCAGATACTAGATGTAGTTTTTGATCTTGATTTTGCATAGGAGAAGAAATATATCGGATTTCTCTATATTTCACTTATGGCCTTTTTGCTCTCTTTGTCTCTCTTGTATTTTGTATCATTTTTGTAGCTTTAGTTCAATAGTTCTATTTTTCTACCTAACCGTCTTCGTCGTTCTTGAGATAGGGTGCGACTCTCAAGTTGTTCTGAGATTCGTTTTCTTCGCCTATAGAGGGAACGACGTCCTCGTTCCAGTTTGCATCTCTTCCGCTTTTTTTCGTAGGGGAATTCGATTTAAGCATATTTCTAGAGCTACTGAGTTTATTTTTTTTCCAGGCACTGGTCCAGGTTTGCATTTTCTAGCTGTTCTTCCCAGCTTATTTCCAAGTTCTTGGATGATTTGTTCTCAGTTAATCTGTTTATTATTAAAGTTGAATTTGCTGAATTCTCCTCCACTGTGACTCGGGACTAGTTGTGCAGGTCTGCTCCCCATGCTTGTCAGAACTTCACTTAGGCTGTGATCTGAGTAACAGGTATTTGTAATAATTATTTTCCTGGTCAATTCATCATTATTAGTGAAAATGAGGTCCAGTGTGTTCTCCTTCCTAGTTGGTTCTACTATTTGCTGGTTAAAGGCAAATCTGTCGCACATCCGTAGCCGGTCATTTGCATGTGCTTGTTCATTTTGGCTACTTCCTGGTATTCTCTCTGATATAACTTTATTAGCCAGGTGCTTCGATTACAGGTGCCGTTGGTTGAAGTCCCCAAGCAGAATGATGTTCTGGGCTGGATTTGTGAGGTTTGCTAAGCTGTGTTCCATTTTCATTAGTTTATCTTTACACTGCTGAGGATTTGCCTCCGGTGACTTATATACAAGGATAATAACTACATTTAGGATCTCTATTTTGATTATCAGCACTTCCACCATATCATTTGTGGTGTTTAGCAGCTCAGAGCAGATGAGTGTGTCTTTGATGTAGAGGCTGACCCCACCCTGAAGCCGGTGTTTCCTATCACATCTGAAAAGATTGTACTCTTAGATCCATATTTCACCATCATGGTAGTCCTTGGTGTGGGTTTCCGTTAGGGCTGTGAACACTGCATTTGCCTCGTGTAGGAGGCCAGCTATGAAGTGCACTTTGTTAGATTTGTGTGTTTTTATACCCTGGATGTTGGCAAATAAAAATGATGTTATCGTGTTTGTGGAAGTGCTGGATGCTTTACTTGGTGTTAATATCTGAGGTACCAGATATGGCATCTTTAACGTTCATACAGAGTTCGCTGATAGTGTCTATGAGAATTCTAATATTCGTAGTGTTCTCCGATTATTCGTATTGCACCTTTGATGTCCATAGTGTTCTCTGATTGTGCCTATGGCATCTCTGATATTCACTCGGTCTATTTGGCACTTCCTACGATATCTGATGCCAAGAATAATGCTACCCAGGTTCGACACACAACAGCCGGAGAAATCCGGTAGGTCGAAAATTGTAATATTCAAATCTCAGCAATATTAACCAATGTTCTGTGACCTCAAAAAACAAACATCAACAGAGAGGTGTTCTAATTTGGATACCTCGTTGCAGATACAAGATGGAAGGGTGTAGACAGTGGTAGACGCAAGATGGAAGGGTGTAGACAGTGGTAGACGCAAGATGGAAGGGTGTAGACAGTGGTAGACGCAAGATGGAAGGGTGTAGACAGTGGTAGACGCGAGATGGAAGGGTGTAGACAGTGGTAGACACAAGATGGAAGGGTGTAGACAGTGGTAGACACAAGATGGAAGGTTGTAGACAGTGGTAGACACAAGATGGAAGGGTGTAGACAGTGGTAGACGCAAGATGGAAGGGTGTAGACAGTGGTAGACGCAAGATGGAAGGGTGTAGACAGTGGTAGACGCAAGATGGAAGGGTGTAGACAGTGGTAGACGCAAGATGGAAGGGTGTAGACAGTGGTAGACGCAAGATGGAAGGGTGTAGACAGTGGTAGACGCAAGATGGAAGGGTGTAGACAGTGGTAGACGCGAGATGGAAGGGTGTAGACAGTGGTAGACGCAAGATGGAAGGGTGTAGACAGTGGTAGACGCAAGATGGAAGGGTGTAGACAGTGGTAGACGCAAGATGGAAGGGGTGTAGACAGTGGTAGACGCGAGATGGAAGGGTGTAGACAGTGGTAGACACAAGATGGAAGGGTGTAGACAGTGGTAGACACAAGATGGAAGGTTGTAGACAGTGGTAGACACAAGATGGAAGGGTGTAGACAGTGGTAGACACAAGATGGAAGGGTGTAGACAGTGGTAGACACAAGATGGAAGGGTGTAGACAGTGGTAGACACAAGATGGAAGGGTGTAGACAGTGGTAGACACAAGATGGAAGTTGTAGACAGTGGTAGACACAAGATGGAGGGTGTAGACAGTGGTAGACACAAGATGGAAGGTGTAGACAGTGGTAGACACAAGATGGAAGGTGTAGACAGTGGTAGACAAAAGATGGAAGGTTGTAGACAGTGGTAGACACAAGATGGAAGGGTGTAGACAGTGGTAGACACAAGATGGAAGGGTGTAGACAGTGGTAGACACAAGATGGAAGGGTGTAGACAGTGGTAGACACAAGATGGAAGGGTGTAGACAGTGGTAGACACAA
>WNGS01010849.1:31610-48799 GCA_020271785.1 Procambarus virginalis
TTATAAGAGAGGAACAGTGGCAATCAGAGAGGAACAGTGACCATTAGAAAGGAACAGTTGCCATCAGAGAGGAACAGTGGCCTTCAGGTAGGAACAGTGACCTTCAGAGAGAAACAGAGGTCATCATGGAGGAACAGTGGCCATCAGAGCGGAACAGTGGCGATCAGAGAGGAACAGTGGTCATCAGAGAGGAACACTGCCCATCAGAGTGGAACAGTTTCCATAATAGAGGAACAGTGGCCATCAGAGAAAAACAGTGGTCATCAGAGAGGAACAGAGGTCGTCAGTGAGGAACAGTGGTCATCAGAGAGGAACAGTGGTCATCAGTGAAAAACAGTGGCCTTCAGAGGTTAACTCTGGCTATCAGAGAGGAACAGTGGCTATCGGAGAAGAACAGTGGCCTTTAGAGAGGAACATTGGCCATCAAAGAGAAACAGTGGCCATCAGAGGGTAACTCTGGCTATCAGAGAGGAACAGTGGCACTCAGAGAGAAACAGTGGCTATCGGAGGTGAACAGTGGTCTTCAGAGAGGACCACTCTTCCTCTCTGGTCATCAGAGAGGAACCGTGGCCTCAAAGAGGAAAAGTGACCTTCAGAGAGGAAGAGTGGTCATCATAGTAAAACAATGGTCATCAGAGAGGAACAGTGGTCATCAGAGAGCAACAGTGTTCATCAGATAGGAACAGAGGTCATCAGAGGTTACCTCTGGTCATCGGAGAGGAACAGTTGCTATCGGAGGGGTGTAATATTCCTGAACTCTTGTAATCATTCTGAACACTATCCCTGTTGTAATTCTCTTTCTCTCTTCACTCAATACCCCAGCTTAACACTGTTACAGTCCAGTATGACCCCTAACTGGACGGCCACGAATATAAGAGGAATGTTAAATGAGGAAGGAACAACAAGAACAAAAAGAGAAACAGTGGCTATCGGAGAGAAAGGGTGGCCTTCAGAGAGGAACAGTGGTCATCAGTTTTGATGACCACTGATGATGATCACGGTTATTAATTTATAAAAATAATAATAAATCATTAAAACACTGCTATCACCTTCCCGACCAACCATACCTGAATGTGTCACCGATCCCCCAGGAAGGCAAGGAATCAGTAATCATGGACTCCCGGGTAATATAAACTTCAGCAATAAATTTTGGGAATTAGTTTGTTTAATTGACTTTGCTTATTTATATCCAAGGGCAACTTTAATATCTATTAAATGGAGGAGAACATGGGGTTTCCAATTCAACACATAAAAATGACAAGTAGAGAAATATATCAAAGGGGAGTTAAGTGAATACCACTGGACAAGTTATACAATTTATTTTATGAATCATGTAAATTAAGACAATTGAACATATACCCTATTCTATTCCCCTAGAGGCACAATGGATATCTACTGAGGACATAAAAGCAAGTGCACAATACCTTAAAACCACACTGAGGCTAAGATGTTGATGGCTGCCCTCAGCCCCTTGGATGCGGGCTTGCGTTCCATATTCCCAACACACTCCCAAGACACCCTACTGAAACTTTGTTTTACCAGCTTACCGGTGGAAAATATTGCTCCTCCCACCATCTAATACATCCCCAGGGTTCCACCCATTATTTTGGCAATGGCCAAGTATTAACACTAGGCCTGAGGTCTGGTTCTCTAGGGCCAATAAGGACTTGGCACTTATCTACCACCAATCACCTTCCATGATCGGCCGTGGAAGGATACATGAATTCATGAAGACTGAGTCAGCTCTCTCCTGCTATGCGAAGGGGACAAGATGCCACTGTATTGGACACCGGTTATCTTCTTCTTGAGAACCGGAGCCTAGAGTACCGCCGAGCAATGTTACATAATTTATCAGTTACAAAACTGATATATTATGTTAAAGCCTGTCTCCTCCATGATAAAGAGTAGGGACATTTGACTCACCTGGTATGGGGAAGGATCTGTGGTAAAAACTCCAGGCAGTATATCTTCTTTTAATTGACTTCAGTAAATTAAAGTTTATCTTATTTTTTTCTTAGTAGGTAAGAAATTGAGTGGACTGTATGTACTTGTTAAACTGCCTGAAATTAATCTCACACAAATTGGGGGGACAATTTGTAGCTTAAACCACTTTGTAATGGCTCCTTCTTAAACTACAAATTGTTTACCTAAGTTTAATTATATATTTTATCATACCACATATGGTGGTCTAATCTACTATTATTTCAACAATTATTACTAGTTATGAATACTACTACTACAATAACTAGAATGGCCTTATCTGAGCCTGTAGTAAGGGCCTGCTAAGGCTGTGTCATGTTAGCATCTATGTGGGTGTGGCCCTGTGCCTCATGGTGCCAATGGCGGCTGTGGAGGCCTTCAAGGCTGGCAACAGCTAGGTACATGTGCATAGTTCTACTGCTCAGCTACTTGCTGTTCCAAGTCACAATTTACCTGTTTGGGATGCAAAGAGTTAGTACATTTCCCTAAACATATCAATACAGGTATAACATGGTATGTGAGGGCTGTAAAAATGGGGTACACGTACATGGTGTTGGTGTTGTTCATATATCATAACCGACTTATCTTAATATTTAAAAAGTGCACTACAAATAAACAAAATACTTGGTAAGCCGGATACTGGAGTGCTCTTATTTGTAGTAGTGGTGTTGCTATGGCAGTTTCTTAAGGCAGAGTAGGTCTATCCTATGTGGCCATTAACACACACACACGAGCACCCATTGTTATTGTTTTCGTGTGAGCGTGGCGTCTGTAAGAGACGCTCTGCCTCCCTTGTTCCAATATTTTTTCACTTCTAAGTTAAATTTACGTTAACAAGGGAATCAAGCTATATTTTGGTGTTAATAATTATATTCAGTCTTATTGAACACTTTTTTATTCAATTTAGACATTAAACTGTTGTATGAACAGTGGTTTAATAATGTAAATACTGCGGCGACGTCGATGACGTCACGGAGTCTCCCATTCTCTAATTTTAAGAGGATACTGTTAAGGGAAGACTATACTATTTGTGTATGAGTGTGTCGGTTTCCCGACATAATTCCGGGGGGGAAGAACACGGGTCGAAGTCCCGGTAAGGACTGCGATCACTTTATTCTTCTCCTTCAGAATTATAATGCTGCTTTAATTTGAGTTTACATTGTTGAGCTGCAGTCCTTTGGGGACGTATGTCCCGTACTGGCGTATCGGGTGCTGGAAGTCGCTGTACGTCTTCGTTCCTGGCCAGTTCTAAAGGAACTAATTTCTCTAAAGTTTTGAGAGTAGTGTTGCCTCGGCATTTCACTTTCACTATTCTCAAGATGCCCTGGCTGTCTGGATGAACAGAGACTATTTGACCTAAAGGCCACTCTGAGCGTGGTCCATCACTATCCACCAGAACTATGTCACCAGGGTTCAAGTTAATTCTGTTGTAGGGGTTGTTTGCCCCGTAATGATACTCTCTCAGAGCTGTAAGGTATTCTCGAGTCCATACGTCATTCCACCGACTTATCACCCTTGATAGATGTTTGAAACGTTGAACCAAATCACTCTCTTGGACATATGAAGGATCCTCTGGTTCCTCGTCCGTAAGGGACACAAGTGTTTTGAGAGGTCTACCATACATCAAATGAGCTGGACTTAATGGTTCACGCTGCAAAACATCATCAGAGAGGTAGGTAAGTGGTCGGTTATTGACTCGTGCTTCTATCTCTATGACTACTGTTTGAAGCTCCTGCAGGTCAATCTTTTGGCGGTGTAGGGTTTTCCGTAGAGAACGTTTTACCGTACCAACCATGCGTTCATAGAAGCCTCCGTGCCATGGTGCTCTGGGAGGTATGAATTTCCAATGGCACTGCCGTTGATTTAGGGCTGTGCGTACCTTTGGATGTGTCCAGATTTTCCTCAGACATGCTTCTCCTGCCACTAAGTTGGACCCATTGTCTGAGATCATTAACTTAGGACAGGATCTACGTGAAGCAAACCTGCGGAAAGCCTGTAAGAATGCTTCGGCACTCATATCGGGAGTCACTTCTAGATGGACTGCCCTTGTTGTGGCACAAGTAAAAAGACAGATGTAAGCTTTTACTGGTTTCTTGTCTTTAGTGCCTGTAAGTGTTAGTGCTCCTGTGAAATCTACTCCTGTAGTCTCAAAGGGACGAATATGTACGACTCGTTCCTTCGGAAGTGGAGGTGGGCCAGGATATGGACACACTCTGGCATCGTATCTCCGGCAAACAACACAGGATTTGATTATTGATTTTACTGTCTGTCTACCTTGGGGTAGCCAGTACTGTTGTCTTAAGTCTGTGAGAGTATCTAATACCCCACCATGCAGAGTGCAGTATTTGTGTATATGTAACACAATTAGTTTGCTTACTATGTGGTGACGAGGGAGCAATATTGGATTTTTTGCTTCCAAATCTATGTCAGCGTGCTGTAAGCGGCCTCCGCATCTGATTATGTTATAATTGTCAGTGTCTAACCAGAGACCCAGATCACGTTGTAGCTTCTTTGGAACATTGTCAAATTCTGTCCCGAATGTGTCGATCTGAGCTCTTTTGACCCAATACCTTAGGGCATTAGGGAATTTATGCTTGATTCCTATTTTCTTTAGAAAATCAAACACTACTTGGGTGACACCTATAAGTTTGTTCAGTTCAGAGTACCGAGTAGGATCAATTACCAAAGTCCGAGGTGGTTCTGGGTTCTCAGTGGGAACAGTAACATTGGTCACAATGACTTGTGGCTTTTGTTCAGGCCACTGGTCGCTGATTAGCCACTGAGGTCCATTGAACCACATCTCTGCCTTTGTTAATTGCCGTAAAGTCAGTCCTCGGGAGAGATAGTCAGCTGGATTCTCTTTTGTGGGTACATATCTTAGTTTATACCCTGCTGACAACTCTCGTATTTCCTTAACGCGGTTACTCACGTAAGGATTCTTACTGTTATTGTTCTTAACCCACTGTAGTACTGCCTCATTATCTGACCAAACTACTGTTTCTTTAAAGTGGATGTGGCGTAAGGCCTTGATCAAATAATGAGCCAATCTTACTCCTAACAGTAAGGCTGTTAATTCCAGTTGTGGCAGTGATCTTTTCTTTAAAGGTGCCACTCTGGCCTTTGATGTGAGCAAATTGGCTTGCCCATTTGTGACCAGGTAAGCTACTGTTCCATAAGCCTTTCCTGAGGCATCACAGAATACATGTAGCTTAATTGGTTCCTTTTCATTTACTACTGTGTTCCTGGGGAACTTGACAGACTCTAGGGTACTTAAATCTTTTACTAAACCTTGCCATTTTTCTTGTAGGGCAGGTGTTAGAAGATCATCCCAGCCTATCTTTTGTTGCCAACATTCCTGTATTATCAACTTCCCATTAATCAGTACTGGGCTTAATAGTCCTAATGGGTCGAAGGGTTTGCTGACTTGTGATAGTAATTTTCTCATTGTTAAGTTAGTGGTATCAGGCTCCACTGACTTGATTGTCAACTGATCTGTTGTCGTGTTCCATTCGACACCTAGTACCTTTGTCATCTCGGGTACCTGGTAATCGGGAAATTCAGTTGAGATCAGTTGATTTAATTTTTCATTGTTAGAGACCCAAGATTGGAGAGGCATATTGGCTCCCATTAATTCTCGATTGGCCTCATGGTATATGTCCAACAGTTTACTTTCACTGTTGGTTGTACCTTGAAAATTATCCACATACAGGTTTTTGCTAATTTCCGTCTTGTTTGGGCTATTGGACTTCTTCAAGTGCGTATCCAAGGTAGCTTGGAGCAGAAAAGGAGATGACGTGGCGCCAAAAAGGACAGAGGCAAACCGGTAAGTGATTAATTCACTGTTCGGATCGTTAGGATCCTTAATCCATAGGAACTTTGTGTAGTTCCGGTCTTCTTCTTGAAGACCTACCCTAAGGAATGCCTTGCTGATGTCGGCCGTATATGCATAAGTCCCAATACGGAACTTTAACAGCACGTCGTAAAGCCTTTGTGTTAGGCTAGGGCCAGTTTGAAGACAGTCGTTTAACGAAACACTACTCGGCCTCATTTTAGCACTGCAATTAAATACTATCCGTAATGGGGTAGTTGCAGAATTCTTCTGTACACAATGATGTGGTAAGTAGTGACCTTCCTTTGGGTTATCATTTGTAACAACTTCGATAAATTTGTCATCGAGTTGCTTCTGTATTATTTCATGGTACAACTTCAAGTTCTCAGGTTGTCTTTGTAAGCGCAACACCTGTGATCTCAATTGGTTTTGTGCCATAAAATGGTTGACGGGTAGCTGAGGGTGATTCAGCTTCCATGGTAGCCTGACCCAGTATTGATTATCTCTGTATATAACTGAGTCCAGGTATTGTTTGTAAGTCCAGTCATCATCTGGGCTAGGTTGTTCAGGGACAATGCCGAGAGTTGCCAGGTCCCATAACTTGTGTACAGGGGGATCAAGCTCTTCCTCGGACATGTCTCTGAGTTGCAGTGGAGACTGGTCTCCTAGTCATGCAACCATTACTGGGTTGGCATGTTGGTGTTCTACAGGTGCGGGTTGGTTTAGCCGTAATACAGGGCCTGTTAGCAAATAGCCACCTGCAGATGGTAACACGTTCATACCGTGTTTGTATTCCTTTCCTTTGATAAACTTATGGTAGACATCTGATCCCATAAGGATTCCAATATTGGAAAGGTTATCTGTTGTGATTTTATCAGCCAAATGAATTCCCCTTTTTTCTAGGAATTTGGCTGTTGTCCCCAGACCATATACATATAGATCTGTTGGGAATCTATCTACTACTAGAGCTTGTACATTTTGTTCGTAACCTCCTAATCGTACTTTGGGTTGTACTACCTTGAAAACTCGGGCTCCTGAGTCAGTCAGGAATCCTGCTATGTTTATTCGTGTCTCCTCTACAGGTGTAAGTTTCAGGGTATCTACCAACTCTTTGGATATAAAGGTCAATTGGGACCCTTGATCAAATAATCCACGTACGGTGGCTTTGTTCTCTCCATTTCTAATGATCAATCGTGCAGTAGGTAGAGCTGATTTATGTTTAGACCTTGTTGAGAAAACACTTATGTCAGGTAGCACAGTACAAAGCTGTACTGAGGTGTTAGTTCCTTCCTCCTCCTGTGGTTTGGCAGACTTTGTACTTGAATCCCCACAAAGTGCTGTATGGTGTTGACCCTTATGGCACCTATAACAGGTGCGTATTGTTGATGTGCAGCTGTCGGGATGATGTTCCCTTATACACTTGGTACATCTATGTATCTCCTTGAGTCGTTTTATGCGTGTTGCACGATCGGGGTATCGTCTGCAATTGTACATGGAATGTGATTGTTCACAGAACAGACATGGTCTCCAGACGTTAACAGTATCTTGAGGAGTCACCGATTTGGGTGACGCGTTACCTGTAGGTTTGGAGGTACCAACTGCGTATGTGCCCACACTGCCTTGTCTCCACTTTGGGGAGGGAGAAGTTGTTTTAGATTTGTTTGGAGTACTGTTTGTACTCTGTTGTTTACTATTAGTAGTAGACGAAGGTTTAGATGTCGCTTTTTCATCTGGGATAACTCTTTCTCGTTCTATGATGGTTTGTAACCCCTTTGTAATCTCTGTTACTGTCAGATATGACTTTCCATACAACACAAACAACTTATCCAGGATGTCCCTGGGTAATTTGCGAGTCATATGGACTTGGATTATCCAGTCTGATTCATCCAAGTTTACTTTATTTTTAAGTGCCTTAAGCAAAGACTCAAGCTCCAATCTAAAGGCTTGGAGTGAGACTGCTGTATTATTTGGATGTTTAATATCTAACAGCTTCTGGGTTAAAATTCTGATAGTCCTTTCAGGCTTCGCATAGTTGTCCTTGAGTAGTTGTACAGCATTGTCATAATCGTCATCTGTGTGATTCAGATTACAGACTACCTGAAAGGCTTCATCCTTCAAGACACTCTGTAAATACGTAAACTTTGTCGTCTTTGGTACATTGACATTAGAATCCACAGAATCGACAAATTTGCTCCAGAAATTGTCCCAATTCTCGTCCTCTGTTCCAGAAAAAGTTGGGAGACTGAGTGATGGTAATTTGACTTCTGGTGCTGTCTGATTCTGGGTAGTTGTAGCTGCAACATTTATATTGGCCTTATGGGCGTTTATCAAATCTTCATAACGTTGTAATTGTTCAAACATTGCATCTTCATAATCAGAGTGTTCTTGGAGAATGTTGTTCATCGTATCTTCATCAATACTAGAATTGTTCAGTAAATCTTGATACTGTTTCATTTGTTGCAACACACGGTCATATTTGTTCCGTGTAAGCTTAAGATAGTTTTCCAGTGCTGCATAATTAACTGGAGTTTGATTACTCATGTCTTCACATTTGTTAATCTGCCTTGTGAGATGCCCCTTTAAGGCCCTAAGGGTTAATTTTACATTTTGGAGTGTAGACATCTTGAAAGTACTTGCTAGTCGTATGGACTTTTAACTATTTGGCACTTGAATTAGTAAAGCAACTAGTTTCCGAACTAGAGCTGTTTATCATTTAAAATATATACTACTGTATAATCATACACGCTATAATTTGAGTGGTAAGCCTGTATCAATGCTGGTATTCCGCAAGCTAGCCCGTCTTTATCACTCTTGGTTGGTACAGAGACACAGGTTAACACTCAAAGGTGAAATGATTATAGTTAAATTATACCTATAATTATATGTATGAATATCAGGTTGACAACACAACTCGGGTTGTCATGAATACTGCATAAAAATATGTACTTGCTAGGTTGTAATATATGTTCAACTCTAGACAAGTGTAAAAAATTCTTACCCTTACACCAGGTTAGCACAATAAATTAAACTAGGTTGCTGTACAACACCAGCCTAAAATGTCCTACCCTTGTGCAAGAATTTGCTGTAAACAATGTGGTATGCAGTATGTAATGGTGCAATATTAAAGTAATGTTTATACTTAAATTACAAAAACATTTATAAGTAACTTATAAGTAAAGTAGCCTCTTATCAACCTCTTGTAATGAAAAAGGCACAATAGTTCTTTGGCATAGGCCTCAGAACAATAATAGTGCTTTGTTGTAGTTTTGCTTGCTATGAGATTGAAAAGTTAGGCTAGAAAATGTAAATATAGCAATGTCTTTCTGCTATAATATTGCACTACTAATGTATATCAGGATTTTATATCTAGATGCAATGTACCTACTGGTTAACTGTAATAATCATCTAGGTTCAAAGGACCATAATTTATGTGGTAAAAACTCCAGGCAGTATATCTTCTTTTAATTGACTTCAGTAAATTAAAGTTTATCTTATTTTTTCTTAGTAGGTAAGAAATTGAGTGGACTGTATGTACTTGTTAAAACTGCCTGAAATTAATCTCACACAAATTGGGGGGACAATTTGTAGCTTAAACCACTTTGTAATGGCTCCTTCTTAAACTACAAATTGTTTACCTAAGTTTAATTATATTATTTTATCATACCACATATGGTGGTCTAATCTACTATTATTTCAACAATTATTACTAGTTATGAATACTACTACTACAATAACTAGAATGGCCTTATCTGAGCCTGTAGTAAGGGCCTGCTAAGGCTGTGTCATGTTAGCATCTATGTGGGTGTGGCCCTGTGCCTCATGGTGCCAATGGCGGCTGTGGAGGCCTTCAAGGCTGGCAACAGCTAGGTACATGTGCATAGTTCTACTGCTCAGCTACTTGCTGTTCCAAGTCACAATTTACCTGTTTGGGATGCAAGGAGTTAGTACATTTCCCTAAACATATCAATACAGGTATAACATGGTATGTGAGGGCTGTAAAAATGGGGTACACGTACATGGTGTTGGTGTTGTTCATATATCATAACCGACTTATTTGATATTAAAAAGTGCACTAGAATAATAAACAAATACTTGGTAAGCCGGATACTGGAGTGCTCTTATTTGTAGTAGTGGTGTTGCTATGGCAGTTTCTTAAGGCAGAGTAGGTCTATCCTATGTGGCCATTACACAACACACACGAGCACCCATTGTTATTGTTTTCGTGTGAGCGTGGCGTCTGTAAGAGACGCTCTGCCTCCCTAGTTGTTCCAATATTTTTTCCACTTCTAAGTTAAATTTACGTTAACAAGGGAATCAAGCTATATTTTGGTGTTAATAATTATATTCAGTCTTATTGAACACTTTTTTATTCAATTTAGACATTAAACTGTTGTATGAACAGTGGTTTAATAATGTAAATACTGCGGCGACGTCGATGACGTCACGGAGTCTCCCATTCTCTAATTTTAAGAGGATACTGTTAAGGGAAGACTATACTATTTGTGTATGAGTGTGTCGGTTTCCCGACAACATCTGCAGCAGCCACATGTGCCTCACTGATAGACTGCAACACATCTGCAGCCGCCACATGTGCCTCACTGATAGACTGCAACACATCTGCAGCAGCCACATGTGCCTCACTGATGGACTGCAACACACCTGTAGCAGCCACATGTGCCTCACTGATAGACTGCAACACATCTGCAGCAGCCACATGTGCCTCACCGATGGACTGCAACACATCTGTAGCAGCCACACGTGTTTCACTGATAGACTGCAACACATCTGCAGCAGCCACATGTGCCTCACTGATAGACTGCAACACATAAGCAGCAGCCACATGTGCCTCACTGATGGACTGCAACACATCTGCAGCAGCCACATGTGCCTCACTGATAGACTGCAACACATCTGCAGCCGCCACATGTGCCTCACTGATAGACTGCAACACATCTGCAGCAGCCACATGTGCCTCACTGATGGACTGCAACACACCTGTAGCAGCCACATGTGCCTCACTGATGAACTGCAATACACCTGCAGCAGCCACATGTGCCTCACTGATGGACTGCGACACACCTGCAGCAGCCACATGTGCCTCACTGATGGACTGCAATTCACCTGCAGCAGCCACATGTGCCTCACTGATGGACTGCAACACACCTTCAGCAGCCACACGTGCCTCACTGATGGTCTGCAACAGTAGTGAAATGTACGCCTACGACCGTGCGCACCAGCTGTCAGGTGGGCCTAATAGGCCCAGGTGTGACAGCTGGTTGAGGTATGTAGGCCTTCCGGTATGTAGGTTGCTTTTCTCGCGGGTGTTTGGGGCGCGCCGGACGCGTGTGAGCGTTAAGTGTTTGGTTACGTGGTCTGGGATGATGGGGGGGTCATGTTGTGTAGGGTAGGAGAGTATGTGGGCTATTTGGTGTATGAGGTATAGTATGGAATATGAGGATACAAGTGGAATACGTGGATAACAGTAGTTGAATATGTACGGGTGTTTGCCGTAGAGTTAATTCTGTGTGTAGATAATAGTTGATTAATAGATGAGTCTAAGTAAAAGCTATGTAGAGGGTGGGTGGAGGTGTAAGGGTCCCAACATAGCCAGATATGTTGATGGGGTTTGGGAGGGGTGAGGGAGGGGTGAGCAGAGCTTCCCCTCGGTGTGAGAGGGTTGGAGGGTCATTGTGGTTTGCGGTTTTTGACAGCCATTATTTTCTTCGAGGTATGCAGCTGTGTTTGGTGATGATCCATGAGGGTAATAGTTTGGCCATAAACAGGCAGGAAGTGACAGGAGGGTAGGAGAGAGAGAGAGAGAGAGAGAGAGAGCAGAGTCTCTTAAGATGTAGCAGTTGGCCGAGATGGTCTGTTTTATGTAACAATGCATGAGGGGTGTATAGGTGACAAACCAGGACGGATGTGGTCCATTAGCCTTAATCGTTTTTCAAAGTCTGCAGAGGGGTGGGTGTGTGTACTGTCCACCGTTCAGTGGCCAACTGAAGAGTATTTTCGAGTAGCTGGTGGGGTCATATCTTCCCCTCCCACCCCACTTCCCCTCAGCTCCCTCGTCAGGGACAAGGCGCATCTATCATTGGACTGGAGGACTGCTTTGAGAGAGTTTTGACATAGCACAAACTCAGGCAGAATGTTTGTGTTTTCTCGTTAGTGAAAGAGAAAATATATGCGCCTTTTATAACATTCTTTGCTAAATATTTTAACTTTTTTCTCACACAAGCAACCATATTGATGGTGCGCAATGACTGCCATTACTTCCTCCTACACGGGCGGAAGTGCCGGGGAATCCATTACCCACTGTAGTTTTGTTAAGGAAAGGGAGATGTAGCTACTGTCAGCAGGCCTTGCCTGTTCCACATACCATCCCCCAACTCGCTGGGGGGAATGACAGTAATGGGGTGTACCAACACTCTCTCTCTCCCCTGACACACGGGACATAGCAATGAGTGTGTCATTGTTCATTCTCAAAGATGAGCCATGACCTCAACATACAATTTCCAAATGTAGACCTGGGGGGTGAGAGCAGCTTCCCTTCTTGCCGCACGTCAGCTAACTTAGGTTAAATGAGACATTACCGCCTCCCCATATCCACGCTCCAACAGACCCCCCTCCCCCAGCCCCTCCACCCCCCTATCCATCAACCATCACTTCACCCTTCCCAGACCAGATGTTCTGTACAAAGTCTTTAGTATTATTTCTGATCATATGTGTAACCTTGTATCGCAACGTGACCAACATGGTAACATCATTCTTTGCTCAAATAGCATTTTTTAAGAGAAATGAGAGTCATAAGGGGGTCTTCAATCTTATTATTATAGCAAATCATATTTTTTTGTAAACACAACTGCATGGATACACATAGCAGTCAGTGGTTACTCTCTCTCTCTCTCTATTCAGATCATTTAATAGTTGGGGGGAATAGTAACATCAAATCCTTTCTCCTGCTGCCACTGTTCACGTATCTTTTTTTCATTTCACTTAGTCTGACAGCTCACCAGAGGATGGACGACTAATGTCAATTTTCGAGCCCCCATCATTCTCACCCTTATAACCTTGTAACGTAACATGTCGCAGCGATGTTCTTTGTAACCTTGTAACGTAACATGCTCTTTGCCCAAATATCATTAATGTAATGTGACCAACATGGTAACATCCTTCTTTGCCCAAATATCATTTCAAGAGTAACGAGCAACTTTCTGTTCGATGTCTGAATATTGAAATGTGAACCGTGTTTAGCCCTTACATTCCAAACACAATAAAATATTAGCACAAGCTTGTTTAGTTCTTGTATCACATAACGTAACGTAGCGTTTATTCAACAACTGGTAGACATAACATAATGTAGCTTCATATTTATCGTGGTAAAACAAACAAACAAACATACATACACATCTCGGTCAGTCCTCGCTATACCTCAAACTCTCCGTTCACTCTCTCCCTTACCTTACCTTGAGTATACCTTGAGGTGCTTCCGGGGCTTAGCGTCCCCGCGGCCTGGTCATCGACCAGGCCTCCTGGTTGCTGGACTGATCAACCAGGCTGTTGCACGCGGCTGCTCGCAGCCTGACGTACGAGTCACAGCCTGGTTGATCAGGTATCCTTTGGAGGTGCTTAGGTGGGCAATGTTCCCCACATACAAATTCCAAGCAAATTAAACATATATAAGACTAATGTGGAAAAACATAACCTTGATACTGTTATTAAATTGACTGGTTCATTATCCCCGAGTTCATGGCTGTCTCTAAGACCTACATTATCCAAATGTAAACAGCAATCGAATGAGAATAAGACTGGATGAGTCGATAGTGAAATAGCTCTGGGTTACGTCTGTTTTCAGTTCTTGTAACACAGTCAATGTAGCGTAATGTGGTAAAACAGATTTTCTGCTGCCAAAATAAATGGCATTTGAAAATGTATGCGTGTCTACTCAATCTCCATCCCCCTCTTCATCCAACACCAAATATTGCTGTGCAGACCTTGTAACACACATCAGCATTAGCGCTCATTTCTTGTAACACACATCAGCATTAGCACTCATTTCTTGTAACACACAGTCAATGCAGCGTAATGCGGGAAAATAAACTTTCTGCTGCCTAAATAAATAACATTTGAAAATGTATGCAAGTCTAGACAATCTCCTATAGCCCTTACATTCTAAACACAAATAAAATATTAGCACACGATTGTATCGCATTATATATTATCATTACGTAACGTGGAAAACTTCTTTGTCTGATGATCAAATAGCATTTTTTTAATAAATGATGTCAGCTTGGTCTTATGCCATTAGGACTGTATTACACTATGCGCAACAGTAGACTTGTAATATCATAGCAAGACAATGTCGCAGAATGTTCAACGTTCAATACTGAAGGAGTGAGCGAGGCACTTAGTAACGTAACGTGGAAATCAACTTTCGGTCTGATGTCCGAATATCATTATTGAAATGTGAACCGCATTCAGCCAAACACAATATCTCCATTACATCTCATACCATATAAATATTACTGTCTGCCAGGTTTAGCCCTCTGTAACACAATGTAACGTAACATAACAGGGAAATCATCATCTTCTGCAGTCCAAAATGTCATTTTGAAATGGAAAGTGAGACTTAGCCCATCTCCATTACATCTCTTAGCATATAAATATTAGTGTCTACCAGTTTTAGCCATGTAACACAATGTAAAGTAACGTGGAAATCAACTTTCTGTCTGATGACCAAATAACATTATTGAATATGTAAACCATGTTTAGCCGTTATATCCAAACACAAATAAAATATTACCACAGGCCTGTTTAGTTCTTGTAACACATTATATCGTTACTTAACGTAAAGTAGAAATCATCTTTCTGTCTGATGACCAAATATCATTTTTTTGTAAATGTGAAGCTTTGTAGATTTAATTTTAAACAAAGGTGGGTCACTACCTACAAATTCTAATATTTTTTGTTAACTGTGTGATCATGACATATACCTCCTGGTCTCTTGTTCCGCCTCTCACTAGCCAATAAACACAATTTTGTATCATTTCTTGACTAAAATACCACTCTGAAACATCTGTGCACTTTATTTTTTCATTGACACGTGCACAGCCATCAAAGGGAATCTCACTACTGCATGGATGTCTTTTGTGTTAAATATACGAACCTTACCTAGCTTATCATTTTCTTTGAGAAACTTATATGTGGTGATCATATCTCCTGAGTCCACACAAATAACTCACCCAAAAAGCAGTCAGTCAGTCACTCAGTCAAAATTGTTATAGTTAAAAGTTTTTCATCTTAAAAACACGACTACTACTCTTCATTTTTTCTTCTATCAAATCAAATAGGCGGAAGGGTCACTACCTATTGATGTTGTCTGTCTGTCTGTCTATCGCGTGACTAGGTTAAGGACCGCAATATCCCACACTATACATGCTACGGGCTCTCACTAGACAATAAACACAATTTTGTATCATTAATAAAAAATAAAATATTACTATCACAAACCTTGCATTGGCCAGCTCCGGCAATCAGTTTACAACTCAGTAAGTATTTACTGAACGCAAAATCGCTACTTGTGTGATCATTTAGTTTAAAGTTTCCCAATCTTAAAATATTACTATCATTGTTCCGCCTCTCACTAGCCAATAAACACAATTTTGTATCATTTCTTGACTAAAATACCACTCTGAAACATCTGTGCACTTTATTTTTTCATTGACACGTGCACAGCCATCAAAGGGAATCTCACTACTGCATGGATGTCTTTTGTGTTAAATATACGAACCTTACCTAGCTTATCATTTTCTTTGAGAAACTTATATGTGGTGATCATATCTCCTGAGTCCACACAAATAACTCACCCAAAAAGCAGTCAGTCAGTCACTCAGTCAAAATTGTTATAGTTAAAAGTTTTTCATCTTAAAAACACGACTACTACTCTTCATTTTTTCTTCTATCAAATCAAATAGGCGGAAGGGTCACTACCTATTGATGTTGTCTGTCTGTCTGTCTATCGCGTGACTAGGTTAAGGACCGCAATATCCCACACTATACATGCTACGGGCTCTCACTAGACAATAAACACAATTTTGTATCATTAATAAAAAATAAAATATTACTATCACAAACCTTGCATTGGCCAGCTCCGGCAATCAGTTTACAACTCAGTAAGTATTTACTGAACGCAAAATCGCTACTTGTGTGATCATTTAGTTTAAAGTTTCCCAATCTTAAAATATTACTATCATTATCAACCCAGTATTGGGCTCTCGGGCATTCAGTTAACCACTCGGTAAGTGTTTACTGACGTCAAAATCATTTCCTGTGTGCCCATTTTTAGTTGAACCCGTCTCCACTCCAAACCAGTCAGGACCTAGGGTCCCGACTCGGACTGCAGGTCCGGTTTGGAGTGGCCAATACAAGGTTTGTGATAGTAATATTTTTTTTTTTACTATGGAGAATCTTTAAACTAAAAAATGAGGTCACATTTAGGGATATCTATGTTCAGTAAACAGTTACCGAGTTGTAAACTGAATGGTTGAGCCACCCAATACATGGTTGGTGATAGTAATATTTTAAGATTGGGAAACTTTAAACTAAATGACCACACATGTAGCGATTCTACATTCAGTAAACACTTACTGAGTTGTAGACTGAATGCCGGAGCCGGTCAATACAAGGTTTGTGATAGTAATATTTTATTTTGTTAAGATGGAGAAACTTTAAACTTAAAAACGAGGTCACGTGGAGGGATATCTATGTTCAGTAAACAGTTACTGTGTTGTAAACTGAATGGTTGAGCCACCCAATACCTGGTTGATGATAATAGTATTTTACTATGGAAAAACCTTATTCTAAACTAAAAATGAGCTCACATGAAGTGATTTTCACTTATTGAGTTGTTAACTGAATGGCTAAGCTAACCAATACATAGTTGGTGATAGTAGTATTAATTTAAGATGGAAAACTTTAAACTAAACTAAAATGAGCGCACATGAAGTGATTCTCACGTTCATTAAACACTTACTAAGTTGTTAACTGAATGTCTGAGACATCCAATCCATGGTTGATGATAGTAGTATTAATGACATTGATAATACGAGGTCTTGAACTAGATACTGACAGGGGAACAACAAAGCTGTGATATTGAAAAGAAACTGAACTGAATTTGAAAGTTGATTAATATTTATAATGTTAAGCCAATCTACTGGAAAAACAGTAAGCAAACTTTATTTGAAAAGAATATGAGAAAACTGAAAGCAGGGCACGGGGAAATGGGTAAAAATCTAAAGTAATGATCTTCATAAACATAACATAACATATCTATGACCGTAATTAACACAGTGTGAACTCTCTTAAAACTATGCTCACCGTG
>WNGS01010849.1:52282-72444 GCA_020271785.1 Procambarus virginalis
CATAAAAAAGTAGAAAAAATAATGAAAGAAATAATCCGTAAAGAAGTAAAAAGCACTATTCCTAACCAAAACATAGACCTGATCATATTCTATAAAACAAAGAAGACTACCGACCTCCTTATTAAAAACAGCCCGAAGCCGATGGAGAACCCTTTACAGCAGTCAAACGTTGTATACATGTACACTTTCCTCCACGAAGGATGTAACCTTCAATCTAAGTACATTGGTATGACGTCGACCAAGCTAACGAGGCGTTTCACCTGTCATCTTCAACCCGGTGCCCCTAGGAATCACATGAGACAAGCCCATGACATCACCCTAACAAGAGAAATGTTGAATAAAAACACTTGTATAATAGATACAACCCAAGATGTAAGAAGATTACAAATTCTTGAAGCAATCCACATAAAATAGAACAACCTACCATGAATACCCAAATTACTGAACAATTTACTCTACCCACCATATGAGTAAGAACAAGA
Organism: Procambarus virginalis; assembly: GCA_020271785.1. NCBI lineage: Eukaryota > Metazoa > Arthropoda > Malacostraca > Decapoda > Cambaridae > Procambarus > Procambarus virginalis. The sequence goes on from WNGS01010849.1 coordinate 52,765, forward strand.
CCGGAAGATAACGATGCCAACACAGAAGACACTGCTCAACATAATAGGCTTAGACCCATAGCCTCGGAAAGGAAAATAAGGAGTATTCAGAGAAGACCTTGTGGATTCTCACTGAAAACTAATATTTTTTCTCCTACCACCCCAAATGCTTTTGTATAACAACACTTATTTTATTTATTTAAACTTTGTTACAAAAAGGAGATACATATAGGGTGCAGAGTGATTATCATAAGTTGTCGAGTTCCTTCAGCTCCTCTGATGGTGGGCAAGAACCCTGAATGCAGTGTGCATTTCTCCTCTGTATCGCCACGCTGAGGCCCTGGAAAAGAAGCTGGCAGCTCTAGAGCCTTGTTGTTTCAATTAGCCTAGAACTCAGTTTCTTCTTCTTCAAAAAAAAAAAAACTGGTGGCACTTTTACCCCAGGCGCCGAATGTCTCAGAAGCAATGACATCAGCATAGCTAAATAATTTCAAAACAAACGTTCAATATAATCTTTTTTTTATGGTAATATGTATCAATACACTGATCTCTGGAAATTAACAGAAAATATACGCGGTAAATTATTTGACCGAACTTGCATAAATCAGACGATTCTTCTACAGGTTTAAAAATTTCTCAAATTATAGCTCCTTATCAGAGTAAGGGGTAACTATTAATTGTTTAGTATTTCACACGCCCTAAGATCTTCTTACAGGAGATCACCAACACATTAGACAATAATTTTGTTATAAGAGAGAGAGAGAGAGAGTGAACGAGAAATACAAAGACAGACTGAGTCACGCAGTCAGTAACAAATAAACGCAGTCATACAGAGCGACAGACAGAGGGGAAGAAATACAGGCTGATAGGCAGAGAAAGAGAGGCAGAGACAAACAGAAATTGAGATAGACAGAGAGCAAATAAATGTATGCATATAGAGATGGATAGATAGATTGATGGATATATTTATGGATAGATAGACTGATGAGAAGATTGATAGATGGATGAATAAATAGAGGGATGGAAGAATAAATAGAACCAGAGAGAATGTTAACATAAATTGTGTATTCTCGTATTAATTCAGCATTGCCAGCAGGTGGACTTCGTGAAAACTTTACACACAATCATACACATTTAATAATACATACTCTCAATTACAAATGAAACAGAAATGAACACAAATAAAACAAACTGGTAATTTAACTATGTGAAATAGTTACAGTAACAACAACAAAAGCTAGGCTTTATGTATCAGTTATTGCGGGAATATGAAGCATGAATTTGTAAATTCTATAGTGCTTACTAATTTTACTGGTAAACTCCTAATTGGAGGCAGAGTCTTCGCCAGTAGGGGTTGGGCTCTGTGTTATTACAGGAAATAGATGGTGAGAAAAAAAGCAGTCTATTTTGCTAGCAAGAAATGATCTCCAAGGTAAATTATTCCCAATTAGAAAAAGAAGCCTTAGCTTTGGTACAAGCCATTAAAAAAGCTGAGGTATTTTCTGCTGGGTATGTAATTTCTTGCTAGAAGAGACCATAACCCTCTGCTAGGATTGTTTGGCAGTGGTAAACAAATTCCACCTAATGCCAATGCTATAATTTAACGAAGGGTATTGCTACTTTCACAGTTTGAGTATGATTTGGAATTTAAGTCAGGGTAAGCTAATATATCGGCTGGTGTATTAAGTAGATTGCCTGTTACAGAAAAGTTAAATTCCAGTATTTCCCCTGGAATATGTTAACCTGGAAGAATCTATGTAGTGTTTGGGGATATTTCAATTCAGACTGTTAGGAAGGCAAGTAGTAGACATCCCAAATTAAATATGTTGATGAAGTATGTCAAGTATGTTTGGATTCATAATTTACTATTAACAGAGAATGCTGCAGTAAAGGCTGATCTTAGTATTCACTAGGATGTACTCTTGTATAAGAATAGAGTGGTGGTGCCTGGGGAACTAAGAACAAACTGGTATTTTCTGGTGCTGGCTGCCCACTGTACATCTTTTCACAGATGCTATCCGATTTTGGAACAGCTGCATGTAGTCCATAATGGAGTAAATGCTATGACCGCTGAAGCTAGACGTTGGGACTGTTGGCCTAAAATGGACCAGGATATTCCTGAAGTAACTAAGAATGTAACACTTGCTTTTAGAATTATCATAAACCGCAAGCCCCAGTACTTTCCTAGCCATGCACTGGGAACCCCCTTGTCTAGACTTCATATAGATTATGGTGGACCTAAGAATAAAAATATTACTTGGTAATCGTGGATTCCTAAAAATTTTGGGGTGATGTATATGTGTGTGTACTTCCACGACATCGTCTATATCATGTGAAGTATTAAGGAAAACATTTAATAATTTTGGATTGCCAGACATGGTAGTGTCAGATAATCCTCCTTATTTTGTTTATGGGGAAATAGATTTTTTTGTAGAATGAATGGCATTAATCATGCCATTCACCTGACTGCTATAATACTTCTTCAAATGGTCAGGCTGAGAGAGCAATGAGATCCTTAAAAGATGGGTTACAGTGGTTTACGGAGGGGAGTATTAATACTAGGCTTTGCAGATTTTTGTTTAATCAAGGAAAAACTGTCCATGTTATCACTAGAAAATCTTCTTTTGAATTACTGTTCAATAGGAACATCACACTGCATATGGAAGCAGTAAAAACATATCCAGATAAAGAAAAATCTGTAACTATCTTGGATACTCAGTTGGCTCAGGGAGAGGAAGTTTTGTTTAAAGAGGGAGGATACAGTATATGCAAGGAATTTTTAATGATTAAGCCTTAGGTAGAAGGCAAAATAATATTAAAATTCTGGGCAGCAAGAAGTTCACCGTGTAAGTGCTGAGTTTTGGGAATATTAATTGGAAGTACATGCAGATCAACTTATGCCAATGTTCACAGGGAATTTTGAAGTCCCATCGGGTATGGATGACAACTAGTGATACCCAACCTAATAATGAAGGCATAACATCTACAGGAGACAGGGAGGCCGAGCAAAGGTCATCAGTGGGGAATGTGGAGACAGCTAACTCTATGGACGTAAAAGTTAGTAATTCAGAAGAAGGTTCCCCAGAAGTAACGGCTTGGAGCACCCAGGTGAGAAATTACACAACTGAGAACTTGTGAAATTATGCAACTTGTGAGAAGTCATACAACTGTAACAATTAGTTGTTCAAGGGGGTGGTGTATTATTGTATTAAAAGGAAGGGGTTGTTGAAACTGTTGAATAGTTGCGTGTGAGCGCGGGCGTGTGCACTAGTTTCCGAGCGGGAGTAAATTTTGATCTGGCATGGGGCGTGCCAGATCAAAATGATCAGGTGGCTTTTCCAGACAATTAGCACTCCCGTGTCATTAACAGTGTTCCAACTACGAATCTGTGTTTTCCTGTGAATATCTTTCCATACATGCACTTGCAATAGAGTAGTTTTGAGATCTTTAGGGAAGTGTTAATGATTGGGTAAGGTTGTTTATAAAATCATGAAAGATAACCATCCGGTATAATGGTTAGTTCTTAGGGTTGATGGTCATAAGAACATAAGAACAGAGGCAAACTGCAGAGGGTCTATTGGCTCATACGAGGCAGCTCCTATTTATAACCACCCAATCCCACTCATATGCACGTCCAACCCACGTTTGAAACAATCAAGGTAGTTAAGCAGAAATATGTTCCTCAAATCAACAACCCTGTTACCGAACCAGTATTTACCCAGGTCTTTACTAAATTTAAACTTATCCAATTTATACCAATTGTTTCGTGTTCAGTCTTGTGTTGATACTTTTAATACCCTCTTTATATCCCTTTTGTTACGTCCATTCATCCACTCGTACACTTCTATAATGTCACCCCTAATTCTTTGCCTTTCTAGAGAATGTAATTTAAGCTTTGCCAATCTTTCTTCATATGACAGGTTTCTAATTTAGAGGATAAACTTTGTCATCCTGAGCTGGACGAAGAAACCACATCTAGTATCGGGCCCCTGCAAAAGGGAGATGGAACTTTCACCAATGACAACAAAGAAATGAGCGAGTTACTGAGGAAGCAGTACGACTCTGTTTTCAGCGAGCCACTAAACGCACTAAAGATTGATAACCCAAATGAATTTTTCATGGATATGATGCAAACATCAAATCATATATCAGACATTACCCTATCCCCACTGGATTTTGAAGAAGCCATAAACAGTATGCCTATGCACTCTGCACCAGGCCCTGCTTCTTGGAACTCCATAATCATCAAGAACTGCAAAAAACCACTATCGCAGGCCCTTCACATTCTGTGGAGACAAAGTTTAGATACTGGCGTTATCCCTGACATACTAAAAACAGCAGAGATAGCACCACTCCATAAAGGAGGAAATAAGGCAGAGGCAAAAAATTACAGACTATAGCACTAACATTGCACATCATAATAATTTTTGAGAGAGTGCTAAGAAGTAAGATCACAAAATACATGGAATCACAGTATCTCCATAACCCTAGACAACATGGTTTCAGAATAGGGCACTCTTGCCTGTCGCAGTTGCTGGACCACTATGATATGGCATTAGATGCTATGGAAGACAAACAAAACGCTGATGTAATTTACACAGATTTCGCAAGAGCTTTTGATAAATGTGACCATCGTGTTATTGCACATAAAATGCGTTCCAAAGGAATTACCGGAAAAATAGGCAGATGGATCTAGAATTTCCTGACTAACAGAAGCCAATGTGTAATAGTCAACAAAATGAAATCCAGCCCATCAACCGTGAAGAGCTTAGTCCTCCAGGGTACTATGCTTGCTCCAGTACTTTTTCTCATCCTCATATCGGACATAGACAAGAACACAACCTATAGTACTGTATCATCCTCTGCAGATGACACTAGGATCTTCATGAGAGTAGACAACATAGAGGACACGGCAAACCTCCAATCAGATGTAGATCAGGTCTTTCTATGGGCTACAGAAAATAATATGGTGTTTAACAAAGAAAAGTTCCAGCTACGGAAAAAATTAAAATATAAAAACGGAAACCACGTACAAAACTCAGGCAAATCATAACATAGAACGAAAAGGCAATGTAAAAGATCTGGGTGCACTCATGTCGGAAGACCTTACTTTAAAGAACACAATAAAGTAGCCGTCACAACTGCAAGAAAAATGACAGGTTGGATAACAAGAACTTTTCACACCAGAGATGCTGTACCGAGGATGATACTTTTCACAACGCTTGTGCTCTGTAGAGTGAAGTACTGCTGCACAATGACAGCCCCTTTCAAAGCTGGAGAAATTGCTGACCTGGAGAGCGTGCAGAGATCCTTTACTGCTAGAATCCACTCGGTAAAACATCTAAACTACTGGGACCGACTAAAGAGCCTAAATCTGTGTTCCCTTGAGCGCAGGCGGGATAGATATATAATAATCTATACGTGGAAAATAATTGAGTGGCTGGTCCCAAACCTGCACTCAGAAATAATATCACATGAGACCAGAAGACATGGCAGGATGTGCAGAATACCCCCCTTGAAAAGCAGAGGTGCAACAGGTACTCTGAGAGACAACTCTATCAACATCGGAGGCCCGAGACTGTTCAACATGCTTCGACTACACATAAGGGGCATAACTGGCCGACCCCTCACAGTGTTCAAGCGAGAACTGGATAAGCACCTCCAAAGGATACCTGATCAACCAGGCTGTGACTCCTACGTCAGGCTGCGAGCAGCCGCGTCCAACAGCCTGGTTGATCAGTCTAGAAACCAGGAGGCCTGGTCGACGACCGGGCCGCGGGGACGCTAAGCCCCGGAAACACCTCAAGGTAACCTCAAGGTATGAAGTGTTCTAGTGAATTTATATCCATTCTATAGTACGGCGACCAAAACTGAACTGCATAATTTAATTGGGGCCTAACCAGAGCAATATCTTTTGTCTTAAGATATTTAGTTAGGAAGATCTTTCCTGATTTTGGAAGTAAAGATCAAGGAGTTTTAATCATTGTATTCAGGAGAGGCAGGGAAATAAAGGCTAAACGTACCTGGAGGATGTTGATTTTCTTACACAGGTCACAAGAGAAGTTGGTGCCACAACTGCTCTGACTCTCCTGGGGATGTCCGCATTGCGGGTTCTGCACTTCACTAGGTGCTTCACAACGTTAGCAGCCGTAATGTTCTTGACGGTAACTGCTATATGGAACCTGGTGGGAGGATGCGGGATATTACTGATATGTATGTTACCTGAGCTTGTAATAGGCAGAGGCCCGACACAGTCGATGATGAACTTGTTGAATGGTTCCGATGGCACTGGGATTGCAATCAGTGGTGCCTTGGTTATGGGAACGTTCGGCTAACCTGCCATCTGTCACATGTGGCAGGTATTCACAGAAGACTTGACGTCACGAACCATACCTGTCGAGAAGTAGTCTTGTTTCAGGGCATTGTAAGTTTTGTTGAAGCCCTAGTGAGAGAGAGGGCCATGAGGCCAAACACATGATCTCTGGCCGTAGGCTGGTAGGGACTACCAGCTGGTCGACGTTAGCCCAATCGTCTTCTTCCTTTAACTTTCTGGGTCTGAATCTACAATAGAAGATATGATTATCGAAGAAAAGCCCAGAGATAGAATCTAATTGAGTCTGGGCCTGAAAGAATAAAGGTGTTAGGGATAGATCCTTTCTCTGCAACTTACGGAACTCCAACAGGTTGAGATTCGGTGGGAGGCCCTGAGAATCTTGAGGGAAAGCTGGAGCTACCGGCTGCGGTCGAGTGGCTTTGGCATGAGTCGTCAACATGACTGGTTGGGAGACGTCCTCTGAATCGTTGGCCGATTGAACCTCCTCTGCAACGTATTTCATAACAGGGTTTTCCATGGAAGAGTCACATACCTGTGGTTTGACACTGATGATGAGGGTCGTGGGTTGTTGATCTTCTGCCAAGTCGTTGCCCAGGAGTAGTGGAATTCCAATCATGGGGAATGTATTCTTCCTGATGGTGACTTGGACTTCACCACGAACGAACGAGCAATCCAGGTGGACTCTAGCGAGTGGATATGAAATGGTTGCAGTGAGGTGAGTGATGAGGACGGTTTCTCCGGTGTAGGTGACGTTGGGTGCAGCTGTTTTGAGGAGTATCGATTGTAGAGCAGCTGTGTCCCTCAAGATGTTCACTTGTATCCTTCCCTCCGAATCTCCACCGCTGGCAGAGACAGTTCAGGGGTTAGGTGTCTGTGGAAGAGAGAAAGACCAGAAGGGGGAACATGAATAATCATAACTGGCTTATGATGTTGAGGAGGAGGTGGTTTGGGCTGGTGGGCCTCACTGCTGGACTTACAGTGAGGCTTGGTACACATTTCTATGGTATGCCATACACGTTGCAGTATAAGGAGTAGTCCATATCAGCAGGCCTCACTTTAGCAGGACTGGACCAACGTACTGGGAGATGTGTCTGATGACGATCAGTGAATTAGTATATAGGTGTCATCCAGCTGTGCACACTTAGTAAGGTCGGTCTCTCCTTTGTCTGAAATGTAGAGACGTATAGGAGTAGGAACACGACGAAGGAATTCTTCCATCATGATGAGGTTGAGGAGATCTGCAAAGGTGGTGATTTGGGGTGATTCCAGTCACTTCATGAGATATCTTTTTCTATTTTAAGCGAATTCTAAATACGTAGTAACACTAGATTTATGTTGTTCCTAAATCTACGTATGTAACTCTCTTCTGATAGAAGGTAGGCATTAAGCACTACCTGTTTCACCACAAGATAGTCAGTCTCTGTAGCTAGAGAGCTGAGGATCAAGGTAGCTCTACCTGTCAAATGGGATTCAGAAGTACAGACTACTGATCCTGAGGTCAGCTGAGTTGGTCAGCTAGAGCCTCAAATGAGGTAAATAATGCATCCACCTCAGTTTCTACAAAAGGTGGCATTAACTTATTGGTGTGAGAAACATTGAAATGTACCGGGAGTTTAGTTTGTTTCCTGGCGATGAGTGACGTGGGCGGTTTCAAGATCTTGACGTCGGAGCTCTTGTCTCTCTTGGTCACGTTCACGTTCCAATGCAACTCGTTGTTCAACGATTTGGAGTTTAAGTTCAAGTTGTTCTTTCTGGAGGGCCGCTTCCCGTTCTCTTACCTGAAGAGCTTCCTTCTGTCGTTCACGTTCTATGTTGGCTAACTCGATCTTCAAGTTCATGGCTGTCAGGGCGGACTTATCTGCAATTAAATGTTGTTCGTGCGCCGTCGATGTGAATCGGTCGTTGTCTACCAGGAAATCTAGAATCATATTATGGAGGTTAGTTTTATTGGCTCCATGAGGAGCCACAAACACCGAAAGGTGTTATTCAGCAGTGAGAGTCAGCAGTTCCGCCGTGGTATCATGGATGAGGGTTCCTACTTCATATTCTGGGTTATGACGGAATGCTGCGAGTTTAAATTTTGTGAATGAATTAAAGACAAGCAAAATATACAGAATCTCCTTCTGCAAGTGAACCAATGTATGAGTTGTTAGATTGACAAAATGACGTGGCAAGACTGTCAACATTAACTATCCTGTGTGGAGTTAAAATTATTATAAGGTAAGATAAGATTATAAGAGTCATATGGAGTAATTAAATCATGAACAGTGAAACAAAATGTTTCCAGGCAGTACAAAGGGATGTGGGAATTTCTATACCCGGTACTTTACAAATGGCGATGATAAGGGCAAGAAGTGTCCTATTAAGACTAGGTAATACTAACTGAGTTACAATTCTCTGGAAAAGAATGGTAAACTCCCAACCTGGGTTGGTATTACGATTTCTGATCTTAAGGCAGTTATGCGTAGGGGTGCGGAGTGTTAGTACTGACAAGAACTGCTGTATGGGTCCCAAACGTACAGTGAAGTCCTAGATGTGAAAGGAACTGAAGTCCGGTACGTCCTACGTTCGGAATGCAAAGATTTCAGCGTAATAGCCCGGAGACAGACCAAATTACCGGAGTACCCGAAGGGGTGATCTGTATGAGTGAGAAACTCTTCTGTAGGAACGAGAATAAGGTGGAAAACACAGGATAAAGCAAAGATTATTAGACAACAGACCATTACGAGTATGAATTTGCGCATAAAACACCTATGCAAAAACACTCAAAAAAGAGTTCTGAAAACAAACATGTGTTAAAGCCAAGCAACACAATTTTAGGTAAAGGATTTAGGAGCATTACCTGACCAAGACTCCTAGGACAAGCCGCCACATTAATGTGCCGAGAATCTGGAATAGAGCAGTAACTATTCTGGCAAGTGTTGTGCCAATTGTACACAATAAAAAAGAAGAAGAAAACAAAGTAAAAAAACTGCTGGATACCTTTACTGTGTGAGAGCTGCGGGTAAAAACAGAAAATAAAAGCTTCAAACATTTAATATAACCAAAAATTATTTTAATTTTACACAAAATGACAAATAACAATTAATGAAAACAAAACCCCTTATCCGCTTGGCTTGAACACAATCAAAAGAGAAATATATGCATTTGAGTTTTACGTTAATAACATAGGTGAAGGTAAAACATTATACTAAATTCTATGTGCGTCTACCGTCACCTATAGGTAAGGATAGGTGCTGAAGCAATGAGCACCAGAAGGATAATCTGACGATCTGAACGCTAGCAGGGCTTCTTATATAGGATGTGACGTTTTATTTGGCGCGAATACTGGAGGTGCTCACAAGAAGCCTGCAGTTAAACGATCGCGAGAGGTAGTTAGCGGGTGGCAACTGGTCAACCTGCGAGACAGCGGGTAAGGGTGTCTCGGGAACTGATGGGTGTAGGGGGGAGGTGATCTGTCTAGACAATAAAACGTTTAGACACGTATTGCTGTCGTTATTGATGTTGAATCTTGAAGTTGGAGCATGCAATCACGTTGGTGAATAGGCGGTAAAGAAACAGGCAGGATCTATTGCTAAGCATGAGAGTACCGTAACACATGAAACAACAGGAAACCTTTTGGGAAAGCATGCAAAACACTAAACTGTCTGGCAAAGCTGGAAACAACATTAAACTCTTGGAGAGCTGGTAACAACATTAAACTTTCTGGGAAAGCTCGTAGCAACATTGAATTCTATTGTGAAAGCTGGTAACAACATTAAACTCACAGGGAAAGCTGGTAACAGCAGTAAAATTCTCTAGGAAAAGTAGTAACAACAGTAAACACTCTGGGAAAGTTGGTAACAACAATAAACTCTCAGGGGAAAGCTGGTAATGTTACGATGCCCTCTCCTATATCTTTCCTTATAAAGTGAGAAGATCCATATCACTACACCCTGAAGGTTCCCTGAGATGCAGGTTTTCGTTTGACATAGGTGTCAGCTAGCAATTCTGGTGTAAATTTATATATTTATTCTAAATTTACACTTATTCGGGTGTAAAATTGTTATTTTAGTTTTGGCTTGCAAGGTGGTTTACACGAATATAAGATGAGTATACAATCTTAGTGTACCCGTACCCTTACCCTTAAGGGTAATGAACCCGATTCTTACTCTTAATGTATACAGTAGATGAGTATACAGGGTATACAGTGGAAGTGTATTACCCGACTCGTACCCTTAGTGAATAAGGGTACATTTTACCCTTAGTGTATAAGGATGCACCTTACCCTTAGTGTATAAGAGTACACCTTACCTAAGTGTATAAGGTACACCTTACCTTAGTGTATAAGGTACACCTTACCCTTAGTGTATAAAGATGCACCTTACCCTTAGTGTATAAGGGTACACCTTACCTTAGTGTATAAGGGTACACCTTATCTTAGTGTATAAGGGTACACCTTACCCTTAGTGAATAAGGATACACCTTACCTTAGTGTATAAGGGTACACCTTACCTAGGTGTGTAAGGGTACACCTTACCCTTAATGTATAAGGGTACACCTTACCCTTAGTGTATAAGGATGCACCTTACCCTTAGTGTATAAGGATGCATCTTACCCTTAGTGTATAAGGGTACACCTTACCCTTAATGTATACAAAATGGCGGCGGACCGACAAAAGTGCGCCAAAACCATGAAGGCGCCAGCAGGCTGGCGATTGACAGGTTGTTGTCACGTAACGAGATTAACTAATGAGGTCCCGCCCCTGGGGGGGTGGGACTGGGACGTCACCGGGAGACTGGGCTGGGGGCTTGTAGACTGCTGGGCTCTCAGAGATTCACGGCACTTGGTTGAGAACGGACTTGTGCTGGTTGTGCTCTCGAGTTCTTAGGTCCAGGAGCCTCATCCAGTGGAATATCGCAGCCTGACATATTTGCAGTGACTACGGAAGACTAACACACTTCAGGGAAGTGCGAGGAAGCCGAGTTCCAGAGGTGTGAGGGCGCCGAGGACTGTGAGCTGATTGTCTTGGAGGAGTTGAGAGCTGCAACGACAGGAGTAGCTAGTGGCTCCTCGCCAGCGGAACTCCGAGGTACTCAGAGCTGTGATTGGATCACGTCCACTGGAAACTCAAAAGGGAGAAGTCGCAACCGAATCTATGAGTATTTTGTCTCAGTGAAGGAGGGATCGGGGGAGACAACGTGAGCAGCGACAACTGGCCAAGCCAGTGATCAGAAACTGCACATTTGGGAGTGAGTACGGAGACGACTCGTATCTTCACGACGCCTAGGGACCTGTAACTCGACCGGAATGCTGAGGAATGATGTGAGGGACTGAGGACCATGACTACCATCGGGTCCAGGCGTCTGAGGGCAGGATATGTTATAGGTAGATCATTATTCCCTCCCATTGTCCCTTGATAATTAGGCAAGATAGACCTAGAAGTATATATAAGTTGTTACTAGAATGTCTATTGATTCTTAGGAGTAGATTAGGCTGTAGGGCAGCTTGCATATGTCATCTACTACCTGGTGAAGACAGCGAGTGGCGGAACCGAGAGGATTATGGGTCTTCGCTGAAGGAGCCGGTCCCCGTAAGGGCAAATATCCCCTTAAATTCGTTCAGCTGACTCGGGTTGCCGGAGGCCACCAAAGAAGCGCCGCTGTCATCTGATTTATATATTATTACATGTATACTTCTTTCATGCTTATGTAGTTTTCTCTTCAATAAACTTTATTTACTTTTATTATCGCTTTTATATATCTCCTCATCTCACTGAGTATTGTGGACAATTGATACTATATTGCACCACACTAGTACTGATATTAAACAGAAAAGAGACCTGGGTGGCAACACTGTATTAAATTTGAAATGAAAGCGTTGCTGGGACGCAGAGAAGATTACCCAACTGGCGATCGAAATAAAAGTTGAGAACTGAGGTAACGACCGGAGGTCTGGCAAAACTTTGCACGTTTAGGTGGGCAAGCCCGGTGGGGGTGTTGCACATTGTAGGATCGAGCTCAAACAGAGTGTGTTGGGCTTTCTCCTCTCCCCCTTGGGTCCATAGTCAGGGTGTTGCGGGGAACGGACTTGAGGCATGACATGGCGAGCTCCCTGGGTGTGGATGTTTAACTGTAAATCCCGTCACACAAGGCTAAGGTGAGCGATGCGTGACAGTAACAATATTAAACTCTCGGAAAGTTGTAACAACATTAAACTCTCTGGGATACCTGGTAACATCAGTAAATTATCTGGGAAATCTGGTAAAAACTGTAAACTCTCTAGAAAAGCTGGAAATAACAGAAAACTCTCTGGGAAAGCTTGTGACAACACTAAACTCTCTGGTAAAATTGGAATCAACATTAAATTATCTTGGAGAGCTGATAACAACATTCAACTCTCTGGGAAAGCCGGTCACAACATTAAACTGTCTGGTAAAGCTGGTAACAACATTAAACTCTCTGGGAAAGCTAGTAACAAAATCAAATTACCTGGGAAAGTTGTTAACAAAAATAAACTCTCTGGGAAAACTGGTAACAACACTAAACTCTCTGGAAAATTTGGCAACAACATTAAACTGTTAGGTTAAACTTTTAACAATGTTAAACTCTCTGGGAAAGTTTGTAACAACAGAACAAACTTTGTTAAAGCTAATACCAACAGTGAACTCTCCGGGAAAGGTGGAATATCTTTAAATTCTCTGAGAAAGCTATTAACAACAGTAACCTGTCTGGGAAAGATGGTAACAACATTTAACTATCTGGAGAGCTAGTATTAACAGTAAACTGTTTGTGAAAGTTAGTAACAACAGTAAACTGTCGGGGAAAGATGATAATAATAGTAAACATTGCAGGAAAGCTAGTAACAACATTACACTCTCGTGAGATGCTGGTAACAACAAGAATCTCTTGGGAAATCTGGTTACAACATTAAACTTTCTGGGGAAAGCTTGAAACAAAAGAAAACTCCATGAGAACATTTTTAACAACATTAAACTGTTTGGTAAAGCAGTTAACAGCATTAAATTCTTTTGGTATGCTGGTAACAACATGTAACTCTTGTATAGATAAATAATATTAAACTCTCTGGGAAAGCTAGTAACAACTGTAAACTCTTAGGTAGCTAGTAACAACCTCAAACTCTCTGGGAAGCTGGCAAAAATATTAAACTCTCTGGAAGCTGGCAAAATTATTAAACTCTCTGAGAAAGCTTGTAACAACATTAAACTCTCTGGGAAAGCTTATTACAACATTAAACTCCCTTGGGATTGCTGATAACATCAGTAAACTCTATGGGGAAATCTGATAACAACATTAAACATTCTGAGGAAAGCTGGAAACAAAAGAAGACTCCCTGGGGATTTTTGTAACAACATTAAACTGTTTGGTAAAGATGGTATCCACATTAAACTCTCTTGGAGAGCTGGTTGCAACATTAAACTCTCTGGGAAAGCTGGTTACAGCAGTAAACTCTCTGGGATGGCTTTTAATATAATTAAACTCTCTGGAAAAGCTTATAACAACATTAAACTCTCTAGGAAAGCTTATAACAACATTAAACTCTCTGGGAAATATGATAAAAAACAGCAAACTTGCAGAGGAAGCTGGTAACAACATTAATATATCTGGGAAAGCTTGTAACAATATTAAAGTCTCTGGGAAAGCTGGTAACTACAGTAAACTCTCTTGGAAAGTAAGGGACGACAGTAAACTCTCTTGGAAAACTGGTAACAACGTTAAACTCTCTGGTAAAGTATGTAACAACATTAAACTCTCTCTAAAAGCTTCTTAAAACATTCAACTGTCTGATAATGCTGTTAACAACATTAGACTTTCGTGGAATGCTGGTAACAATATTAAACTCTCTGGGAAAACCGGTAAAAACAGTACACTCTCTGGAAAGGCTGGAAAGAACAGTAAACTCTCGTGGAATGCTGGTAACATCATTTAACTCTCTCGAATTGCTGGTAACAACAGTCAACTATCTTGGGAAGCTGGTTACAAAAGAAAAGTCTCTAGGAAAGCTGGCGACAACAGTATACTCTCTGGAAACGCTGGTAACAACATTAAAGTGTCTGGTAAAGCTGGATACAACAATAAATTTTCTGGGAAAGAATGTAAAAACATTAAACATTTTGCGAAATCTGGTAACAACAGTAAACCCTCTTGGATAGCTGGTAACAACATTTAACACTCTGTGAAAGCTAGTAACAACAGTAAAACTCTGGGAAACCTGGTAAGAATATTAAACTCTCTGGGAAAGAGGGTAACAAATGTAAACTGTCTGGAAAAGTTGGTAACGACGATAAACATTCTGGGAAATCTGGTAACAACATTAAAATCTCTGGGAGAGCTGGTAACAACAGTTAATTCTCTGGAAAATTTGGTAACAGGAGAAACTCTCTGGGAAAGCTAGTAACATGACTAAACTCTGTGGGAATGCTAATAACAGCTGGTGACAACAGTAAACACTCTACGAAAGCTGGAAACATCAGTAAAGTCTCTGGGAAAGCTGGTAACCAAATTAAACTCTTTGCGAAAGCTAGTATGAACATTAAACTCTTTAAGTAAATTTTAACAACAATAAACTCTCTGGAAATGCTAGTAACAACAGTAGACTCTTCGGGAAAGGTGTTACCAAAAATACACTTTTGTAACAACATTATTATCGCTGGGAAAACTTTTAACAACATTAAACTCTATGGGAAAGCTGGTAACATCATTAAACTCTCTGGGAAAGATGCTAACATCAAACTCTCTGGAATTGCTAGTAACAACATTAAACTCTCTGCGACAGGTGGTAACAACATTAAACTCTCTGCGACAGGTGGTAACAACATTAAACTCTCTGCGACAGGTGGTAACAACATTAAACTCTCTGCGACAGGTGGTAACAACATTAAACTCTCTGCGACAGGTGGTAACAACATTAAACTCTCTGCGACAGGTGGTAACAACATTAAACTCTCTGCGACAGGTGGTAACAACATTAAACTCTCTGCGACAGGTGGTAACAACATTAAACTCTCTGCGACAGGTGGTAACAACATTAAACTCTCTAGAAAAGCCGGTTACAACATTAAACGCTCTTGGAAAGCATGCAACAACGTTCAACTCTTTTTGAAAGCTGGAAACAACGGAAACCTCTCATGGAAAAGCTGGTAGCAACAGTAAATTTACTGGAAAATTTGGAAACAACAGTAAACTCTCTGGGATAGCTTGTAACAACATTTAAGTCTCTGAGAAAGCTGGTAACGGCATTGAACTGTCTGGTAAAGTTGTTAACAACATTAAACTTTTATGGAAAGCTGGTAACAACATTAAACTCTCTCGGAAAGCTGGTAACAACAGTAAACTCTCTTGGAAAGCTGGTAACCAATGTAGTAGCGTACTTTATGACCCAGAGCGTCCTAAAGCCAAGGAGACACTGGATCGAACTCAGTCACAGTCAAAAAGTATGTGTGATGTCCATAGATTGGGACGGGGTACGTCAGAGGAGACGTTCTGGGTCATGTAGGTAAAATGTATGGGACGTTGTGGGTCATGTAGGTAAAATGTGTGTGTGTGTGCGGGTAAGAGGGGGGAGGGTGGGATAAGTAATGGTAAAGGTATACATCAACAAGTTGATAGCGTGAGAGAGGGAGGGAGGAGGGGGGATACTCCCACATGGTGTGGGACGGGCAGCGGCATGTGGGACGTTGTGGGTCATGTAGGGTAAAAGTGTAAGTATAGAAACAGGTGAGCAATAGTAGTAGATGATTATGTATGAGTATGTGCCGTAGAGTTAATCGCGTGTAGATATATATATAGTTAACTAATATAACCCATTATAATGAGACAGACATTGCAGCCAAATTAGCGTGCAACAAAGACGAAGTTGAATTAGATCTGGGTATCCCCATCTCTGCTGTCAAAACTGTATTGGTCCAAACACTCAGGTCTGATAGGAAAGAAATTACTGACTCTAACTGAATTACTATGATTTGTTCAGATCTGAAAGATATATCTATGGGCAACACAAAACGTCCACTAGACTGTGCGACACAGTGGTTGCAAGGATCAGGTTGGGTTACCGTTACCTGTGGCAGGTGGCTTCAGGTGATGGATCTCCCAATCATGAGCACTCCAGTTGCAAACTCTGTGAGCAGAAACTGCGACACGATCTCCCACACTGCATCACCGAATCCCCAGTTATTAGACCTATCAGACCAGACGGCATGAGGTACATGGAGCTTTGCAATTACTTTATTCACTCTCATATTCTTGAAGATATCCTCGCAGTGTACATAATTTTCCAGTGCAGGCTACTAAACATATGGCCCTGTATGACTAACCATCTTGTGAGATGGGGATTTTTATTACCACTGCTACCTTACTCTTGTGTTGATGATATCCTCAAAATGCATCCGGAGGCCGTCAATGCGGTTTCCTATCACATGCCTCTGTATGACTAACCATCCTGCGTGATGGGGATTTTTTAACATCACCTAGTTAGCATTTTTGACACACTATACACCACTTCATATAGTCTAGGGTAGCTGCAAAAATCCAGATGTACATCATGTATTAAAAAAAAAAAGTTAAATAACAGTATGTAGGAAGGATATGTTGAGGGGCTTAGAGGGGGGCCCCTACTCCTGACTGGGTAGGAGATCGAGCTTTTAAGATGGAGAATCGGAGGAGAGGGGAAGGGAGGGGAGCAGATGGAAGCTTTGACTGATAGCGTGGGTCTCTCATTCTGCTGTCTGTTTTATGAAGTGTATATATATTTTACCAATTCTCAGCCTCTGGTGTGGGTCTCTGCGGGTGATTAGTTTTCATGACAGACTCGAGGGGTGTTGAGCATCCCCCCTCCCCCTCCCCTGCTCCCAGAGCGCTAAGGATATGCGGGTCATACCTACCACATAGCTCTGAGGAGTGACACCACATGACCACATGGGGTCACCTCTTCGAAGGTTGAGACATAACTGTTGCGAAAGTCATCATCAGCCTCTACCATATTCAGTCCTTCCCACCCCTCACCCCCTCCATCCACATAGCAGGACATACCACATACCAACACCAGGGTTTGATCTAAAAATTACATATATTCATTCAGTAGTGTAAACACTTACGTGCAAGTCTCCCAGTGCTGCTAGCTCCAGAAGTTGTGTTTCCCACATTCAGTAAAAATGCCTACTGGCTTTACCTCAGTTAGTAAAGTGACTGCTTTACTGACTGATGCTAAATGCTATTTAAATGCAGGGAGTAATTTGATTAGATAGAAGAAAATTGAAGACTGGTATGCGATGAGGCTCATTACTCAGAGTCCAAGCGAAATTAAAAGATCTATACCTTAGGCTATAGTCATTATTTGTTGTGAATATTGAGACACGCGTGTAAGCCCCCCTCAATCTCGGAGGGGAAATTTAACAAACTTGAGTGCTAGGTGCTGGGGGGTGGGGAGGGGGTGGACCTGCTGGGTATGGTGTGTGGAATCGAGTCATTTAGTCCAGTTATGTGTCAAATTCCCAAGAGGTGAGCCGCCCCGAAGGCTCCCTTCCCCTCCCAAATTATATATATATAAGGGGTTTATGCCTTTAACTACTTATTGACTGCTGAAAGACATACAAGACCACAGGCTGATACATGCCCCATATGAATACAGCAATATATATAATGTGTTTACTATTTTTTTGTCTCGTTTATGGAGGACTGGGGAAATGTGAAGTGTTGAATTGTCACGTGATTGATGATGACTGTCGCTAGCACGGGAGGGGGTGAGGGGAGGGGGGGAGTGTGCGACATATAACACCACCTTAATGCGAACACAGGCCACTCATGCACGAGGCGTCGAAAACCACACACCGGTCTCGCGACATGGAGGAGGCACACCGCTCCTAGTACAGTTCTTCTACATTGCGTTATGTGGTCTGCCTGCTGCTATGTGGCGGTGTGAGCTGTGTCAAGAGTGAGTATGGTACACCGTATTGCTGTCACTCCCAGCACTGTGGTGGTGGTGTTGATATGTGGTATGTCCTGCTATGTGGATGGAGGGGGACGTGTAACCCATTTTTACAGCCCTCACATACCATGTTATACCATGTATTGATATGTTCAGGGAACAGATATTAACTCTTTGCATCCACATACAGGTAAAACTTGTGACTTGGAACAGCAAGAAGCGAGCAGTAGAACTAGACATGTACCTAGCTGTTGCCAGGCTTGAAGGCCGCCACAGCCGCCATTGGCACCATGGGCACAAGAGCCACACCCACAATTATGCTAACATGACTCCAGGCCTTAGCAGGCCCTTACTACAGGGCTCAGATAACGGCCATTCTAGTTATTGTAGCTAGTAGTATTCATAACTAGTAATAATGTTTGAAATAATAGTAGATTGACAACCATATGTTGGTATGATAAAATGAAATAATATAATTAAACTTAGGTAATACAATTTGCAGTTTAAGAAGAAGCCATTAAAAGTGGTTAAGCTACAAATTGTCCCTCCAATTTGATGTGTGATTAATTTCAGGCAGTTTTACACAAGTACATACAGTCCACTCAATTTCTTACCTACTAAGAAAGAAAAATAAGATAAACTTTAATTTACTGAAGTCAATTAAAAGAAGATATACTGCCTGAAGTTTTTACCACAGATGTGTTGCAGTCCATCAGTGAGGCACATGTGACTGATGCAGATGTGTTGCAGTCTATCAGTGAGGCACATGTGGCTGCTGCAGTGTGTTGTAGTCCATCAGTGAGGCACATGTGGCTGCTGCAGGTGTGTTGTAGTCCATCAGTGAGGCACATGTGGCTGCTGCAGATGTGTTGTCTGTATGACTAACCATCCTGTGTGATGGGGATTTTTTAGCATCACCTAGTTAGCTTTCCTGACACACTGTACTCCACTTCATATAGTCTAGGGTAGCTGCACAAATGCAGATGTAACTCATGTATTAATAATAAAATAGTTAAATAGCAATATGTAGGAAGGATATGTTGAGGGGCTTAGAAGGGGGGTCCCCTACTCCTGACTGGGTAAGAGATCGAGCTTTTAAGATGGAGAATCGGAGGAGAGGGGAAGGGAGGGGAGCAGGTGGAAGCTTTGACTGTAGCGCGGGTCTCTCATTTTGGTGTCTGTTTTATGAAGTGTATATATATTTTACCAATTCTCAGCCTCTGGTGTGGGTCTCCGTGGGTGATTAGTTTTCATGACGGATTCGAGGGGTGTTCAGCATCCCCCTCCCCTGCTTCCAGAGCGCTAAGGATATGCGGGTCATGCCTACCACATAGCTCTGAGGAGTGACCCACATGACCACATGGGGTCACATCTTCGAAGGTTGAGGCATAACTGTTGCGATTGTCATCATCAGCCTCTATCATATTTAGTGTTGCCCACCCATC